>OY757931.1:50057153-50244653 GCA_963585895.1 Sepioteuthis lessoniana | reverse complement strand
TGTCTTCCTTCCTGCATCTTAATTCTTCTTGCGTCTTCCTTCCTTCATGCGTCTTAATTATGGTGTCGTTGTGATGCTGAATGAACGTGTAAATAACTATATAACATATATATGTATATATATATATGTGTATATGTACATGTATATATGTATGTATACATATAATTATATATGTATGTATATATAAGTATATATAAGTCGTTCTTATTTACATTAAGTTCATAGCGGGTTTTATGATTGTAGCGACGGCGTGTCGCGTCGATGAAAGAAAGTTTGTTGGGTTTTTCTTTTGAATGTAATTCGCAGCCATCTGAAGCTAGGCCATGAACTTTTGTTGAGGAAGGAAAGGAATTTGTCGGACACAGTATCAGTTACTGCATTACTGGCTTAGTGGCTTTTGGTGTTGTCTTCGTCTTTGTGTAAGCTTGTGTGTAAGTCTGTGTGTATGGCTCCCTAAATCTGTGTTATTTATATCCTACAGGTGGATCAAAGAATCGCCCCAAAATTTTGGCGCGTAGAGATTTATTGACCAATCAGATTTGTATTTTACTATTTTATTTTCGAGCCTAAATATTTTCTGTTAGTTCACTTCCGATCCTAATTTTCTAGAATGTTCTATTCTATGTTTTTAGCTGATTGGTTGAAAAATATAAAAATGTAATTTAAATGCTAATACGGTTTTGATCCTAAATTTCTAGAATGTTCTTAAGTATGTTTTTATTGCTTATTTTAAGACTAGAAAAATGTGTATCCCATACAGTAATAATTATATTAAATTAAATTCAAGATTTAATTAAATCTAATTTTTTAAAAATTTATTTTCGAGCCTATTAATTCAGTTACACTTTTATTGAATTGTTCGTATATATGATATGGTTCATCTTTTATTTTATTTTATTTTTATTCATTTCTCCTAATTCTCAAATTGGCCCGACTAAGCCATGTTCGCTGACCCATTCATACAATAGTATAACTCATCCGTGCTTCATGCACGCCAGCTTAATAAATATACCACAATTGTGAAAAATCTATTTGAAAACCCTGAAATGCCTTCATATACGTTTTCTGAACATTGACGTATAGTAAATAACAATTTAGAAACAAAGCGTTGTGAGAAACATTTGAGAACCTAAGAGAAAACCCAATTTGATTGCCCCCATACCCACATCTAAAGTTCGAACGCTGACTGTTTTCCTGTATTTTAAGACCAGAAACAAGCTGACGATTCCTACAAGGGGAGTGGAGCAACAAAAATCGAACAAAGAATTCAATCGGCGGGGCTGCTGATAGAGATAGGTGGCATGAATTATTAAGATGATAGTCCACGATTCTAAAAAATGGGGTTAGGAAAGTGGGGATTTGGATGAAAAATAAATTAGAGGGAGATCTTAGATATTAAGAACTAAATGGCGGGAAAGATGACACATAACACTCTACTAGCAAGGAAAGAAGTATAACAAAGATTCTAGTTGCCATGAGTGGGGGTCCCTGGAGCCCTAGACACTTGCTAGCATATATAAGAAGAGGAGTGAAGGATGACTCCAAAGTTGCTCCCTTTTGTACGACCAGGCTCACTGCATTCAGTAAACCATCTTTTGTCGAATGTTACGCGACCCAAGCCTTTTCTATCGCATCTGACCTTGACCCTAAGATGATGCCTAAAGTAAAGGATTAGATCCCGATTCGAAAGTTTGTAGCGTCATACTAGCCCTTCTTTCGCGTCGTCAAAATCACCATTCTGGCTACGGCTGGGATCACGAGAAACACCCTACGTTTCTCACCTTTCCACGGATGATCAACATTGTCTACAACGTAACCAACGTCGAGCAGCACAAGCTATTTGGGGTCGATGCGAACCGTCCACTCCTCGACGTAACTCCAAAACGGCGAACCCGCTCGCAGTAATAGAAGGCGTGCTCAGCCGTTTCTTCCACCCCTTTGTCGCAGTGGAAGCAATCAGGCCCGCTTTGAAAGCCCAGTCGCGAAGGGGCTCGCACCAATTTCGCTCCAGTTGGAGGCCGGGCCCGAACCACACCTCGAGAATTCCGATGGGTCCGTTACTCCAACGGAAAGCTTCAAAACCATCGCCAAAAACCGATGGTCCATTCTACCTTGGCTGATTCAAACTGATCAGCATAGTATTAGTGTCGTCTTCTATTCCCTCCATTATCTCGCACACCTTGTGCAGATTGTTTTGGATTGATCTTCTCTTCTTAGCATAGTTCTACTCAGGTCTAATCAGATCCTCGACAACAATCCGCAAACGGTTTGCCAAGATCCGGCCAAAAACTTTAACTTTGTGTTTCCTTCCAAACATGCTTGCCTCCTTTCTTCAGCAATCTGATCACTCCCTTGGTAATGTTAGCAGGGATGGCTCCCTGGGCAGGCTGACAGATGAAAGTCGTCATCGAAGGCATACGACCTCACTGCTGGTTTTGAAAACAAGGCCACCTTGCTATAAATTGCCCCTGGAAGACAGTTGAAGGACCTAAAAGTCCAGTTGTTCTGACCGCACCTACATAAAAGGAACAACCTAAAAGCCAGAGCCCGAACTCAGGAGGAAGGTGGACCGAGGTGTTTCGTAAAAAGAAAGGAACCTCTGCCGAAACTACCAGTATTGAGTAGTTTGCCCTACAAAGTGTACTTGAGGATGTTGCGGGTGTTTGTGCCTATTCTGAAGGATCATTGGAAGTGATAATATCGGCAGTTGCCACAAATCCCTCCCTCTTGAGGCAGATGAAGAAGGAGTAATCCCCGACTACGGCACCTATAGAAGCCCCAATTGGGGTTAATCCCTCGATGCGACCGTACTTGCTTGAAAAGGAAGCCAAGACTTGACCCAGCAGGGCCCCGGGAACATTGCATATCGTTACTTTTATTCTACGAGTACCTCTATATTTCGGCGATATATATCGAGTAACGATAATACCCTGTGCAAATTTCTCTGCCTGTTCTTTGGTTCTGCGATAAAAGTAGCGACATAGGATGCCGCTTCCTTTCATAGTCTCTTTGAAGCTCTCCTGCTTTAGACCGGCTAAACACCTATGATTACCAGGGACAGAGTTCGGGGTTCCAGGGCGTCGGCAAACTCCAAGATGGGTAAAATATTTGCCTCTTGAAAGGACTGCGCGTACTTTTCTATCCTATCCAGCACATAGACTTCTGGCGTTCTTTTTTGCAGCCTACAGGCGGTGGAGTCTACCAGGGTTTTCTGACTATTAGCCTGACTTTGAGCGGGGTCAATAGGCTGAGAGTCCTCTTAGCTTTCTTGGGACGAGTGGGTTGGCAAGGATGGGTTGGTTTTCCTTGGGGGACTTTCTTATTTTTCCCTTGTTTTTTCGAGGGGAGGCGGGAACCACAGATTCTCCGCTTTCTTATGGTGTTGCTGAAGGATTTCCCTTAATGTGTGTGTATGTTTTTTAGGGGGGAGTAGAGCTGAAACAGCTTATGAGGTTGAGGCATCCGGCTTTTTATTTTTTGGACTGGTCTTTTTAGCCGGAATCTCTGGGGAATTGTCTTTGGAGGCTTCCGATTTCTGATCCTTCTTTCGTGATCTCGTTTTTGGAGGGCAGATCGGAACTGGAGTTTCCTGAGAACTATCTCTGGAAGAAGTTTCTGGTTCTAGATCCTTTTTATTTTTCCGGATTTTGTTTGGAGGGGGAAACTGAAGCTGCCGTAGTGGCCTCGGCAATGTTTTTTCTCTTCTTACGAACCACTTCAGTCCACCCTCCTTCTTAATGCTCTTTCCGGTTCTTTTTCAAGGGCTTTAACTGGCTCAGGCATATTCTTGGGGGCTTTCCCGCTCTTCCGAGGGCAATTTCTTGCAAAGTAGCCTTGTTGGTAAAACTAGCAGTGAAGTTGTCTGCCCTCGACGAGGACCATCATCTGCCCCAAATTGGAGTGATTTTTTTCAATGCAGTCGTACACCCTGGAAAAAGAAGCTAAGGCTTGACCCAGCAGGGCCACAGGAATATTGCACACCGTCACCTTAATTTTTCTGGTGCACATATATTCCGGATGCAACCGAAAGAATTTGATGACGATGCTTCTGCGGCAGGAATAGTGACATAGAATGTCGACTGTCTTAAATAACTCTTCAAAATTATCCCTTTAGAGTCCGGCCAACCTCTTAGGTCTTATGTGCGAGATTACAAACCGACGGCCTTCCTGGACTTTGTGGCTTGCGAGGCAGTCTTGGCCTTTCAGGACTCAGTTGTAATGGCCGGAGTGACCTTCGAAATGGAACTGGCCGAGTTGGTCAGCGAGGTGGGCTTGGTCTGGTTGGCCTTTTCGGTCATTCTGGCTGGATTGGCCTGCGAAGTGGTCCTATCCTATGATGTGGTCTTAGCCAGGATGCAAAGCGGTCTTGTCCTGGGAGGCCTTTTCCAGACTAGGTTGTCTTGGCAAGAGTGGCCTGTGAAGTGGACCTGGTCGTGGTGGCCTGCAAGGTGGTCATAGCCGGAGTGTCTTTTCTGAGCCTGGGCAACTCGGTCGGCATAGTTCTGGGCTGTAGGACGGTCCAGGTCGGGGTAGCCTGCAGGGCGGATTTCTGCGAGGCGGTTCTGGTCGGATTGGTCAGTGAGACGGCCGAGGTGGCCTTCGGAGCAGCCGGTGTGGTTATCAGAGTGGTCGGATGGTCGTTGGAGCGGCCGTCGGATCTAGTGTATGCATGAATTTGGAGCCACCTTCCATGGAGTAGTGAGGTGCTGCAAACAGCAACAACCAAAAAGTTTGCAAGGGCGGCTGTGATCCTATAAGTACATGTCGCGCTGCGAACCACTTATAGATCGAAATCTCCGGTGAATCTGCTTGTCCGGATTTCCATGCCCACGTTGTGTTGTTCGATCCACGGGAAAGTCGGGGAAGAGCTTACTTTACCAGTGCTGTCAATAACTCAGGAACGCTTGTTAACAGTTGTAAATAACACAGCCTTTATTCATTATACAATGGTTATAAATCATGTACAACAACAACAACAAGGGGTTTCAGTTCGGAGTAAGAAGTGATAAGTTAGCGTCAAGTCTCTCTTGAGCAAATTATTTTGGTAGGAACAGTCAAGTAGAGGACTCTGGGTAAAGCGGCAGTGGTGGCAAAGAGGGTGGCAAGTTTTCAGTCCGCAGGATCAGCCTTCGTTCTGCCTATTCCCTTTTCGGGTTCTTTTTTATGGGGGTCCAGATCCCTGAATATATGGCTCTAACTGGCCAGCTAATAGAAACGCTAGACCAATGGCCCCATAGCGTAATCATCGGGGGCGGGGTAGAGAAGCCCCAACCCGAGGCCCGTGTTTAACCGGACAACCAATTAAAAACTATGGCCCCCGCATGGCACGTTTTGGAGGGGAAAAAGTTCCACCCAGTTTTTCTTTGATTGGTGAGCCCCTTGATAATTTTCTAATATTGTGTTTATGGCCTTGTGCCATGCTTTTAGCCGTATTTTTCCTTAGATTCGCCCTCGGCCAACATTAGAATTTGAAATAAAATTTTCTTTTTCTATTTCGTTAATTAAAACCCAGATCGACCGATTTGACCTTTACAGTTAACAATCTTAATGTCCTTGTCAACTGATGGTTTGACCTTTCAACTTAACTCATTCTTGCTCATGGTGTCGCCAGGTGCGAATCTATTATTATTATTATATTATTCTACACAACCTTACCAAAAGACTCAAATTTTCAACAAATTATCCCGATTAGTCTTAAGTATTTAATTAAATTAAATACTTAAGACTAATCGCCAGTCAACTTGTAACACTATGATAGTGTTACACGGCTCTAACTGTGGAAACTAAGGAAGTGGGTTTACCCAAACAAATACAACATTCCTTCTACCATAAACAAACACAACTAAATAGAACCAACTATGAATTTCTCATATGAGCTCGAAAAAAATCCCAATTCCTTACCTCTCTTAGACATCCTATTAATAAATAAGTAAGTAAAGTTGGTGACCTTTGTAAAGGGTGACCCGAAGACTCCTTTTCAATAGCTACTACACTAAGGTGTAGGGTGTTGGTCGACTTATATACATAAGCGGCCCAATATTGGTAATGCCTTAAGGGGCCTTTTTACTGGGGTACAATCAGAAAAAGATGGCAGCAATAAAACACGTACGTTGTCACACATGAGTCTTGGAGTTATTTCTACTAAACTTGGTGTCAGAAGGACGAACTTGACGATAATCTGAGTGAGTACTACTTTGTTTAAAACATCAAAAGATGATGTCAATCAACCCACCCCAATAAGAAATTTGCATAAAGCCTTTAACGAGTGGCTTGAAGAAGTGAATCTTTTTTTTTTTTTGAATTTCAGAAATTTGAAGGGAGGGTAGAGATAGTGCCACTAAAGCTGCAAATGTTGAAAAGAAAAAAAGAAGTTTGTTTATTTACCTTTTAGGAAAAAAGGGTCAACAAATATACAAAACCCTAACAATTAAAAATGCAAAAGGAGAAACGATTGAAAATGATGACGAAAAAAAACTTGAAATGGTTATGGAAGCATTTAAGGACTACTGCAAACCTATGAAAACATTGACTGTAGACAGAGTGGAATTCCTACGGAAAGAACAAAGTAAAGATGAAGGCTTTGAGGACTATTTGTTAAATTTGAAATCGAGTTCTAAAGATTGTGAATGGAATAACGTCACTGAGAACGATATGATAAAATTACAAATAATAAAAGGAATACACGATAAAAAAAACGCGCGAAATTCTCCTGAGGGAACCAGATTTAACCCTGACACAGTGTATTGACCGATGCAGAGCTGCAGAACAAAGTAAAATCCAGTCGCAAATAATTGAAAAATACGAAAAATTAAATGTTGATAACGACACATACGAGAAAGATATCAATGCGACTGGAAGAAAAAAACAATATGATTGCATTTATTGTCAGCCATGTAAAAGGAACAAGAAACTGTCCAGCTTATGGTCAGGAATGTTTTAGATGCAAAAGAAAAAACCATTTCGCCATAGCTAGAATTTGCAAAGGTAACCAGAGCGAGCAAAAAGTTAACGAATGTTTTCACGTTGTAGGGGAGACAATTCATAAAGTTCATGCGAATTTAAAATTAAACGGGAAGCCCATTAAATTCATGATAGATTCTGGAGCAACTGTAAATGTAATTCCTTCAACATTCGTTAAGGACAACAAAATGGAGCACTTACTAAAAAAAGGTAAGAAACTTGATATTTCAGTATACGGAGGGAAAAAGGTCAGAACCGAAGGAACAATGAGGGTAGAACTTATCAACCTTGTCAACAGAAGAAAAGTGACAGCCTCAGTCATGGTTGTGAATGAGAAGGTACAACCAATTTTAAACTGTAGTCTTTGCCAAAAGCTAAATTTAATACGGTTCAACCTAGATCAGTTTGACTCGACAGTTTCAGCTGTAGAATGCGATGACCTTAAAGACATCAGACAACTAGACATTGATGATTCCATCAAAGTGATTTTACTAGAATTCCCAGACGTTTTTGAAGAGAGAGTTGGTGAATTTGAAGGCGAACTAACATTTCAAACAGAGCCAGGCACAGTTCCTATACAACAACCCATAAGAGGTGTCCCATTTGCACTGGAAAAACAATTTAAACAAGAACTAGAAAAAATGATGAGGGACAATATAATTGAGAAACTGGAAGGACCTAGCTCATGGCTATGTGATTGAAAGAAAACGCAGCGGAAAACTTCGTATATGTTTAGACCGCAAACCATTAAACAAGGCACTGATCAACAACTACCACTGCCAGGTACCAAGCTTGGAATCCATCACACACAGGTTTGCAAATAAAAATGCAATAAAATTTAGTAAATTGGACGTAAGAAGTGGATACTGGCATTGCAAGTTGAACGACAAGGCAAGAGAACTGACCGCCTTCGGAACGCCTCAGGGCAATTATCGATACAAAAGATTACCCATGGGTATCACACCAGCCAGCAAAGCATTCCAAACAAAAATGATCGAACAATTCCAAGGGATAAACGGGGTTAGCATTATTCAAGATGACTGTCTGGTTGAAGGATTTAGAAACAACTCAGACCAAGCCATCAATAACCACAACCAGAACTTGTGAGCATATTTGCAGAGATGCAGAGAAAGAAACATAAAAATTAACCTCGACAAATGCAAATTCCTCACAGAGGAAGTCACTTACATGAGTCATACACTGACTAACACAGGCTTGAAGCCTGATGAAGAAAAAATACGGGCAATCATAGAGTTCCCAGCACCTCGCGATTTGCATAATCTAAGATGCTTCATAGGAAATTTGATCACTCACTGACGACAAAATGTGAACCTCTAAATAGGCTAACGTGGAAGGACCAGATTTTCCAATGGGCGGAGATACAACAAAGAGCATTCGAAGACATAAGAAAGCTGTAGCAAACACACCTATCTTGGCTTACTATGACTTAGAAAAGCCAGTCACGATACAGACTGACATATCTGATGTAGGTGTGGGAGCTGTCCTCCTACAGAATGGAAAACCAGTATCATACGCATCAAAGGTGTGGAACGACTATGAAAAGAACTACGCACCAATCGAAAAAGAGATGAGAGCCGTTGTGTTTGGACTACACAAGTTTAGTGACTATTGTTACGGAAGACATGTAACAATAGAGTCAGACCACAAACCATTAGAAGCAATCAGCAACAAGCCTCTAAGCAAAGTACCAAAAAGACTGTTAAGAATGGTGCTTTCAATACAAAGGTTTGACTACAAAATAACATACAAAAAGGGTAGGGACATAATCATTGCTGATGCTCTTACGCGAGCCCCAGTAGAGGATGACAATTTCCAGTTTAATTTCAGTGAAGTGAATCTATTAGAATTTCTTGTTGTAAGTGAACAGACCAGAGACAGGCTAGTCAGTGCCACCAAAGAATATAAGGATCTACGGAAGCTCATAAAACTAATTAAACAAGGCTTCCCAATGCAATATAAAGTCCTTGAACCTCAGTTGAAGCACCTGTATAAATTCAGAGACTACCTGTCAACAAAGGACAATCTAATATTTTGTAAAGACAGAGTCTTTGTACCTGCCTCAATGAGAAATGACATGAAGAAGAAGGCACACACAAGCCATTTAGCAGTTGAAAGTAACATGAGACGCGCCCTAGACACAATCTTCTGGCCAGGAATGAGGCACGAACTACAGGAATGTTATATCAACTGTAAACAGTGTAGCAGATATTCTGCAGAAATATCAAAGAGACACTAATCACAAGACCAGTGCCGGAATACCCATTCCAACGTATTGGCCTCGATGCCATGACACTGGATGGAAGGAAATACCTAGTCTGTGTGGATTATTTCTCCAATTACACCTTGGTTGATCGACTCCACGGATCATCATCATGTTGCACAATCAAGCTGATAAAGAAACACTTCATGAGATATGGCATCCCAGAAGTTGTAAGTGATGGGGGCCCTGAATTTGATAACAAAATGATGAGAGAATTGGCCCATAAATACGGATTTAGATGGAATCCCTGCTCACCAGAGATGCCAAACTCCAATGGAATGGCAGAATCAGCTGTAAAACAAATAAAATACATCATAAAAAGATGAAATAATGAAAACAGCGATCCTTGTCTGGCCATACTAGAATTCACCAAAACACCATCAAAATCCATAGGAATGTCCCCAGTACAGAGATTCTTTGGAAGACAATTGAGAAGTGTACTGCCTACGATGAAGAAATTTCTATCCCCATTTAATGTGGAAGAAACAAAAACTAAAATACAAAATGCAAAACAACATCAAAAGAAATACTATGACAAAAATGCCCATGACCTGATAGAATTAAGAGAAGATGACCAGGTGACTGTGCAGCCACATGGCAAGAGCCAAAATTGGAAAAGGGCAGTTGTCATAGAAAAGTTTGAATACCGACGATACATGATCGAACTGGAAAATGGGAAAAGACTAGTGAGAAATAGGAGACACCTAAGACTCACAACTAAACCAAAACATAGCAACATGACGAAAACAAACCACAAACAAGATATCACCAGCAATGACAGTGAACAAAACACCAAACAGCAACAACCAGACATGGCTGAAAGACAACCACGTCTGAAGAGAGTCACCGCAGGCAAGACACCTAACCGATATGGTGAATGACAACTCGCATAAAATGAACACTTCAGACTTTTGTATGTATGGGGGAAGTTGGTCGACTTATATACATAAGCGGCCCAATATTGGTGATGCCTTAAGGGGCCTTTTTACTGGGGTACAATCAGAAAAAGATGGCAGCAATAAAACACGTATGTTGTCACACATGAGTCTTGGAGTTATTTCTACTAAACATAGGGGAGGGCGCTACTCCATTCCTTGGATTGCTCCACTTTACCCTTGATCCTTACCTTATAATGCTGAATGTTAAGCAAGGCGGCATCAGGTACCATTTTTGAGTCTTTGGTATGACTCGACCTGAGATTGAACCCCGGTCTCCCAGACCATTGGCGAACACTCTACTCATTAGGCTAATAGCAATAAATTAAAATTCAAAATGTACCATAAAGCTAATAGCAAAAATGATTACATACATTCTTGTTCAAACCATAGCGATAAAATAAAAAGTGGTATCCTCATCGATTTTTTCCTCAGAGCCCAAAGAATTTGCTCTCCTAGTTTTGTAAATGATGAATTTGAACGCATCAGAAACTCTTTCTCAATATCCTGAATCTTTCATTCATCTTGCAAAATTAAAAATCATCAAAATCCATAAACATGTATCCTTTGATAAAAATTACCAATCTAACTCAAACATTAAACGCACCCAATTCTTTAGTTTCACATATTTCAGCCAACCACACATTTGTATCCCCGTCTCAGCCAAGGCGAATGGGTTTCCCCCTTAGTTTATTCCCAACATAAGTTGGACTCCATGGTAGGTGATGGAGCATAGGACCAGCGAAAAACATAAAACACTCATGGCTTCCCTTACAAATGAAAAAATCAAGCGTAATTATGTCGAATCTGATTCTTCTTCAGATAATGAAGTGGAATCAACTTTCCCAAGATTCATAATTATAGAATCAAGAAGCTTACCAATCACTAATTTATCTCCTTTTATAATAGAGAATGTGATATCAAACAGTTTAACGGCTATATTTATAAAAAAAAATTGAAAAATGGAACACTACTCATCGAAGTGTAAAAGAAGAAACATGCTGATTTTCTACTGAAAATGACCATGTTCCACAACATTCCAGTTAAATCATATCTTCACAAATCCCTGAACATAAGTAAGGAGGTTATGAGAAGCAAAGAATTGTCTCTATGTACACTAGAAGAAATTAAGAAAGAGTAAAAAAAAAAAACAAGGTGTAATTGATGTTAGACGGATTTCAATAAAAAAAAGAAGGTAAAACAATAGAAACAAACACTTACATAATGACATTTAACACTTCAAAAATTCCAACAAAAATTAAAGTAGGCTATGCCATGGAAAGGGTCGAGCAATTTGTACCTAGTCCTTTGAAATGATATAAATGTCAAATATATAGACATCATGAAGACGCTTGTAGAGGAAGATAAGTGTGCAGGAAATGTGGTCAAAAAGATCCTGACCATCACATGAATGAATGTGAATTTCCCAATAAATGTGCTAACTGTGGTGGTGACAACTAGTCTACACAAGATCCTGAAAAAGTTGGGGAAGAGAAAAGAAAATTCTCTTAATTAAATATAAAAATAATATTCCTTATTATGAAGCACAGAAGATGGTAGTAGAGTCTAACACTACTACCTATTCTCAAGCAGTCCAACAGGGAAAAAACATGATAAATATGAAGAATTTGTCAGAACATTAATTCAGCTGTATCTGGGTGACTGGGGAAGATTTATTCAGATGAAAGCCTTGCCAAAAATGGTACAACCACAACTTCAGAAACACCAACGATGCAAAGTAATCCTGCGGACAAAGGAAAATTCTCCACTAAAATAATTACAAAAACTACTGCGAAGGCACAAACCACTCCCACCAAAAAACAAAAGTTGCAAAGATTTCCAATCTCCCTACTTCTAAAACTGATAACCTCGGGAAAAATCAAACATCAAACCCTGAACCAAATAAGGCAGAACATTCCCCACAATCTAAAAGAGACTATACCCCAACATCATCTTCACGGGAACGTTTAAAGTTGTCAAACCTACCAAGCCAACCTACAGAAACATCAAAAATTGACACCAAAAATAGGTTTAACTTAATAGAAAGAATGAAAACGGATGAGCCAAGCACAAAAAATAAATTAAAAAAAAACAATAACTCCAATTCAAGATAATTAACTTCAACATTAAACAATGAAATTACAAAATAATACAATCCTACAGTGGAATGGCAGAGGAATCCGGGCCAATTACGAGGAACTTCAACAATTTTTAACCAACCACAACCCAAAAATAGCTTGCCTCCAAGAAACCTTCCTAAAAAAACTAGCTACATTAAATTGAAACAATATCATCCTTATAACCATCTTAACAAAGGCGGAAACAGAGCCTCTGGAGGTGTTTCCATCCTAGTTATGAAAGACATATCTCAGACATACCTCAAAGCAAAATTCATGTAGCTTCCGATCTCCAAATGATCGTTGTCAAAGCAACAATACATAAACCAATTCACATCTGCTCCATCTACATTCCCCCACACGACCCCATCAGTGACATCTAAATGACTTAATTACTCCAGCAAAACCCTTCCTATTGCTGGGTGACTTAAACAGCCATAGCACTGTATGGGGTGTCAAAAAAAAAAATAAAAAAGGCAAAGACCTAGAGAAAGTTATCCAAAATAACCTGTGCATACTTAATAATAAATCTCATACCTACCTCAACTCATTCACAGGTTCTTACTCAGCCATTGACCTCACTTTATACGATCCCGTAAGCTATATGAACTACGGGGGGGAAATTCATGACGATCTCCGTGGTTGCGACCATTTCCTCATCCTACTTCAAATCCTACAAGCTTTCCATGATGAAAGACTCCCTCATTGGAAACTAAACAAAGCAAACTGGGAAGTCTTTGAAACCCTCTGCGAACAAAAACTCTTCCAAGACCCTAACACCACAGACCAAACAAAATATTTTATGGACACATTAATATCAATAGCAAACGAATCTATAGCAAAAATCTCAATCTCGAATAAACACAATACTCCCTGGTTCAACGATAACTGCAGAAAACTATCCGCCTATGTAAGGCTGCCTTACGTAAATTCAATAAGCAACCCACTACTACTAATCTCAATGATTACAAACTCCTCAGAGCAAAAACACGAAAACTTATTAATGAAGCCAAGAAGAAAAGTTGGCAAAATTATGTCAACCAACTGGGCTCCTCTACCAAAACCAACATAATCTGGAGGATGATTAGGAAAATCTCCGGAAAACCCCAATCAGCCACCCTCAAACACCTCACAAAAAACCAAACAGAAGCAACTACAAGAAAGGACATAGAAGTACTGGCCAAAACATTTTCAGAAAATTCTTCTCTCAAAAACTCCAATTCACAATTCATTTCTTACAAAAGCAAAACAGAGAAACAAAGATTCAATTTTAAAATAAATAATTCAGAAAAATATAACCTACCATTTACACTAGCAGAGCTTAAATAAGCTATACAAACATCACATAATACAACAGTCGACCCAGATGAAATTTCTAAAAAAATTTCTAAAAAACTTTAAGAATTTTCTCAATTACCTTCTGAAAATATTCAATGATATCTGGATAAATGGAACATTCCCCAAATCATGGAAAATAGCTACAATCATTTCTATATCTAAGCCTAGGAAAGACAACTCGTACCCAGCAAACTACCACCCAATAGCACTAAATAGTTGCTTGTGTAAAACAATGGAGCGCATGGTAAACAAAAGACGGGTCTGGTATCTTGAATCCAATAAACTTATTACCAATTCTCAATGTGGCTTCCGAAAATGGTGATCAACAATGGATCATGTCTGTAGAGAAGAGGAAAATCTCGTATTTTGTTTTGGCGCGCAATTTAATTCAACACTGAATTTCACCCAATCAGGATGACTTATCCTATTCAGCCCAGACCTTCATTTCCGGCTAGCAAAACGGGTGAGCGGCCAAATCAACTCTCTTCAGTGTGAGACGGCGACCAGAACAGACATGCCTCTGGTCGTCCCTGCTTAGCGATGCCTTTTAGCTAAACAAGCCACCCAGTGTGGACATCTCACTGTGGCTTTAAAACTAGCAGCAGCAACATGGACACTCAACGAGGGAACCATCTAATTTATGGATTCTTTACGAGGAATCCCAGTGGAACATAAATTAGAAACATACGCATGCATCTAAACTAGCATCTAAACTGTGGGGGCAATGACACACCTTACACCACTAACTAAGGGGTCTAAAATTCTAAATAGTACTGAAAGTTTCCTACTTACCCGGGGTGGGGTCCCGAAGGACCTGGACCATCGTCGCCATGCGCAGGCAGAGGAAGGAAGGATGACTCCAACTTTGCCCCCTTGCATACGACCTGGCTCGCTGCATACACCCACCTTTTGCTGAATGTTATGCTGTCCAAGCATCTTCTATCGCATCTAATCTTGACCCTATGCTGATGCCTAAAGAACAGGATCAGATCACGATAAGAAAAGTTTGCACCTTCATACAATCCCTTGTTTCGCGTCTGCCAAATCACGATTCTAGCCACGGCTAGGATCATGAGAAACACCACACGCTTCTCACCCTGAAACGAAGGATCAACATTGTCCAAAATGTACCCAACGTCGAGCAGCACGAGCTGTCTAGGGCTGATGCGAGCCGTCAACTCCTCGACGTGACTCCAGAACGGGTGAACCTGCTCGCAGTAGTAGAAGGCGTGCAAAGCCGTTTCTTCGAAACCACTGCCGCAGCGGGGGCAGTCAGGCACATCGTTAAGGGTCAACGCATTTCGGGCTAGCCGCCAGGTGAGCGAAAACTCGGAGTTGTTGAAGAAGCCTGATCCTGGTGCCCAATTCCACTGGGAGCGAACCTCTTCCACCGACCAGCCGAGCCGTTTTACCAGAGGATCCGAAGCAGAACCCACCACTAACCCTCGATATAGCTCCTTACGAAGCCGAGAGAGGTCACTGGACTGAGGAAGGTTTCGAAGGGCCCTGCGGCACTCGTTAACGAATGGTGCTTCATCCCTTGGCCTACGACGGCCTTCAGCCCTGGGATTCGACCTCAGGCGAGAAAAGGCGACTCTCACCTTGAGGCTCCACACCGCATCCGTCGTTAACGATCGGCCCAGGTAAGCCAGTCTCTCAGCGAGCCGGTGGCTCTTGAGATCTGGCATACCCAGACCCCCATCGTGAGGATGTTGATAGCAGACCTGTCTACGGACCAATGGGCTTGCACCTTTCCAAAGAAGCTTGAAAAGGGATCGTTCCAGCGCCACCCGATGGTCCTTAGGCAGAGGTAGTACGGACAAACGGTAAAGGATCAAGGGGAAGATCTACGCGGCGAACACCTCCGCCTTGCCCTTTAAGGACAACCGCCTTCGAAGCCAGGCAACCACCTGCGCTTCTACCTTAGCCCGTACTTCCAACCAATTTCGCTCCAGCTGGAGGCCGGGCCCGAACCACACCCCAAGGATGCGGACAGGACCGTCACTCCAGCGAAAGGGCCCTGGCAGGAGGACGCCCCCTTCCAGGCACCCAACCACAAGCCTTCGCTTTTGTTAAAGTTGACCTTGGCACCTGCTACCCTTTCGTATCTCTCGACCGCCATCTTCACTGCCATTATGTCCAGACGACTGGACACAAAGACAGTGATGTCATCGGCGAACGCAGAAATCTTTGCTCGGACGCTGCCGGTTAGCAAGATTCCAAGCAGGGCCGGACAAGCCCTCTCATCCCTAAGCCTTCGGAGCAGGGGCTCCAAAGCAAGGACATACAGAAGAGAGGGCAAAGGGCAGCCTTGCCGGACCGATCGTTCGATCGCAAAAGCCCTCGAACACCTTCCGTTCACCTGCTCCACCGCCTGTGGGTTGTGATACAGCATGCTAATCCATTTGCAGAACTTGGGACGGAGACTTGTTGCCTGAGTAGGTGCTTGGTCTAGGTTCCATACCAACCATGTAACCTGCAACACTCCACTTTGGCCCTTACTGGACTAGACGGGCGGTCGGAGTGGCCCGATCCGATCAATCGGTTAGTCATGTCAGCCCTCCTTCAGATTTATATAATAATCTGAATGAGGACGATGGCTGTAGGGTCAATCATGCTGTGGTAAGACTCGTAACTCTTTCTGCCCCTGAGCAATTAGTTAACTTAGGAACAAAAACTCTGGGACAAAAAAAAAATATCAGACAACAGCATGAGTATACTGAATATGTAGCCCTGGTGTTGCTCGGCGAATGGGTTTCCCCCAAGGCACATCCCCGCATGGGCTCCGTGGTGGGTGGGGAGCATGTTCAATGAAACTCATAATCACTTTTATGGAGAATATTAACAAACCCCAAGACTATAAAAAAAAGCAACAAAAAAGAACTCACTTTGATGTCTCCGACATCTCCTGCTCAGATGATGAACAGAAATACAAACTGGTAAGCAGCAGCTTTCCAGAATATATTACAACTGAATCTAAAGAAAAAACACCTATTACAAGTATGTCCCCATTCATTATTGAAAAGATACTCTTTGCCAACATCTCTCCTAACATGGTGAAAATTTTTTTTAAAAAAACGAAACACTCTTTATACAAATAAATAAGAAAAAACATGCAGAATTTCTCCTAAAAATGAAAATGTTCCACAATCTTAAAATAAATGTATACCCTCACAAAACATTAAACAAATCCAAAGGCGTTGTAAGAAGTGCAGAATTATCCCTCTATTCTATAGAAGAAATAGAAAAAGAATTAAAAAAACAAGGTATCCTGGAGGCAAAAAGAATAACATCCTGGAGAAATAATCAATCCATAAAAACCAATACATATATTATCACCTTTGACAAACCAAAAATATTAAAGAAATAAAAATAGGCTTCTCCATTGCAAAAGTAGAGCCCTAACCCATGGAGGTGTTATAGATGTCAAAAATATGGCCATTATGAGGAACTGTGCAGAGGCAAAACAACATGTGGCAAATGTGGTCAAAAAGATCCAGACCATCCCACTAATGAATGCAACAACAGCTTCAAACGTGTAAACTGTGGAGGAGACCATCCAGCATATGCCAAAATATGTGAAAAATGGAAAAAAGAAAAAGAAATTTTAATCATCAAACATAAACAAAATATCCCTTATCAAGAAGCCAGGAAAATAATAGAAGCCCAATATTCAAAATCATCCAATGCCTCAGCCACAAAAGGAAATCTAGAAAAAGAACAATAAGCAAAAAAAAAAAAACCTTAGAAATGCTAATACGAAAAATTCTAACTATATGCCCTGATGACGCCCAAATTTATCGAAGACCTCAGACCTACTTTACAACTAACAACAACTACATGCAACTATCCTCTAGAAACAAAGTCATAGGAATTAACAAAAATAAACACTTCTCTGATGATCCAACACAAAGCAATCAAAGAAAAAACTCAAATATACGGACAAAAACCAATTCTCTACCTAGAACAGAAAAAAATTCCCAAACAACAACCATTGAAGAAAAATTTCTTAGGAAAATAATCCAAGAAATACCTAACTCAAACAAAATAACAAAGGAGATACCAAAAGAAAAGCCTAACAAAGAACAAGATAAAACTATCATTAAAAACAAACCAAAAGAAAGAGAAAAGACCTTGACAAAAACTGAGGACATAAAACGAAGATCCTCCTCAAAACAAAGACCTATTTTCAAAACAGAGAATAAATATGGAACACTAGAATACATGGAAACGGGCGAAGAGCTTGATACTGAATCAGCAACAAACTCAAATAAAAAGAACTCCCTGAAAATTACACCCCCCCCCAAAAAAAAAAACAACAACAAGAAACAGTAAGCACAAAAGCTCAAAACCTCCACCAGCAAAAATCATAACACAAATGAACACCAACATCAAATAAACTAGCTCATCCATAACACATAATATTATTCAATGGAACTGCCGTGGCATTAAACCAAACTTCAACGAACTACTTATACTTATATCCCTTTTAAATCCTGCTACTATCTGCCTTCAGGAAACATTCCTAAAAGAAAACCACAACCTGAAAACTCCAAACTACGAACAGTATCATTACATCCATAATACAGGACATCGGACCAACGGAGGCACATCGATTCTTGTAAGAAATGACATACCACAAAGCGAACTTCCCATAAAGTCAAAACTTCAAGCAGTCGCAACACAAGTCACGCTACACAAAACTATCACAATCTGCTCTGTATACATACCTCCACATGAACAAATTAATGAAATCGAACTTAAAAATCTAACTAAACAGCTCACTAAACCATTCATCCTCCCGAGCGACTTCAATAGTCATAGCACCTTATGGGGAAGCCAACAAACAGACACAAAAGGAAACAAAATTGAACAACTGATAAACGATCAAAATCTATACCTCCTCAATCAAAAAGAGCTCACACATATAAATCCAACAAATGGATCACCAAGTTCCGTTGACCTTACCATGTGTGACCCATTCAGCTTCATGGATTATACATGGAACACCTATGACGATGTATGCAGAAGTAATCATTATCCAATTATCATCCAAAATAATATAATCACACATAATCAAATTCCTAGATGGAACACAAATAAAGCAAATTGGGAAAAATTCCGTCAACTCAATACAACTCATAAAAGAAAAAACTATACAATAAAGAAATTCACAAAAACTCTCATCACTGTAAAGTCTTTATATCTGAGGTAATGGATACTTGCTAGGTATGGACTATTACCAAGATGAATCGATAAGATGAATGATGACTAAAGACAGAGGGAGAACGAACATCTGCTGCTATGCCTGGTATATTCTTTTATTGACCAAATGCCTCTGATGTAGTAGGGGCCGTAACCCCTGTGGCATCAGAGGTTATTTCCCTTTTGTTAGTTAGGATATTACAATGCTCTCTCTTTTTTTTTTTCTTTTTGTTTTTTTAAATAATGATAACAACAATGACAGTGGTAGTAATAATTATCTGGGGAGGGAGTTCATTCAGTCTGTGAAGTGATTGGGATGCTTGAACCGATGGCTCGGACTCTATGTCGGAGGAGATGTCTGTTAACCTGGATGAGAGAAAAGAAAATGATGATGATTCAGACTATTGTGTACGGGTATGTTTATTTATTTATTTATTTATTTATTTTTTGTTAGTGGTCAAATCTTTTGGGTGGCCATTTTTTTCTGCTTGAACGCCTGAGGTTTAGAGTTGTGTGTTGTGTTTGGTTGTCTTTGTATTCTGGTGGTGTTGTCGTATGTGTGTAGCTTTCATCTTCAGATGAGGGGTAATCCAGTAGGTTAAGTGCGGGGTTTGTTGTTGGCTTAGGGATTTTTTTGAAGAAGCTGGAATTTCTTGTAGTTTGGCTACCTTTGTGTGTGGCGGTGATCATGGATCCCTTTTCTTTTATTATAGTCATTGGGTTAGGCTGGTAAGGTGTGAGAGCCTTTGAGGTGTTGTCGCTTTTTACAATGACTGTATCACCCACCCTGAGATCATTGGGTTTCATGTACGCTTTTCTATCAGCGTATTGCTTTATTTTTCTCTTGGCTTCGGTGTCACGCTCCCTGATGCTGGAGTCTTCAGCAATGGGTGTGATCAGGTGTGGCAGGCGGTTTTTTATGGTCCGGCCAAATAGGATTGTAGCTGGGGGTGCGCCAGTGGTGCAATCTGGTGTCGTCCGGTAGTCCAGCAGGAATTTGAATAATTCCTGCTTCCAGCTTCGACCTTTATTTAGGGCAGTTTTAATAGACTTTTTTACAGTGCGCATGAGGCGTTCTGTTTCCGCGTTGGCCCGGGGCCATAGGGGTGTTATTCTCCTGTGTCTGAATCCAGTGATGGAGGCATAGGTTTTGAATTCGTGGCTGTTGAATGGTGGGCCATTGTCCGTTTTGAGGAAGACTGGCACACCAAATTCGGCGAATATCTTGTCTAGGCGGGGTATGACTGATGTTGTTGAGATGGAGTCCAGGATGTCGACAACAACATAGCGTGAGTATTCGTCTGTGACAACGAGGAGGTACTTTCCGTTTTGGAGGTATCCAAAGTCAGCCCTGACTTCTGCCCATGGGGCTGCTGGTTGTGGGGACATTTGCAGTGGCTCTCTCGCCGGTTTATGGGTACTGATCTGACAGGTGTGGCAGTTCTTGATGCTTTCTTCCACTAGAGGTTGCATGTTTTTGAACCAGACCTTTTCTCGGAGGAGGGCTATGGTTTTCACAATGCCTTGGTGTCTAGCATGTGCTATTTTGACAGCTCTTTTTTGTTGTGCTTCAGGCAATACTATCCGGTGTCATTTGAGGATGATGCTATCCTTGTGTGCAAGTGATAGTTCGGCACGATTGGCGTGCAGAGTGTGGAATGTTGCTTTGTTTATGCCATCCTCGACACCATGCCATTTATTGGTAAGGATGGCTTGGATGACGGTGGTGAGTGTCTTGTCTTTTGCCGTTTCCGTTGCAACTTCATCAATTGTCATTGCTTTGGGGGTTGAGGTTGTAGTTTATATATTCCTCTGCTATTTTTTGTTCTCTGTCGCTTGGTGATAGGTGCGTTGGATGGCGGCTGAGATAGTCAGCTGGGTTATCATGGCCTGGTCTGTATATGACGGTCATGTCGTATGGTTGCGTTCTCAAAACCCAGCGTTCAATACGTGCTGATAGTTGGGAGCGGGTTTTGTTAAAAATGGATGTTAGGGGTTTGTGGTCTGTAAAGACAGTGAATGGTGCTCCAAAGATATATATATGAAAGTGTTCACATGCCCGTGTGATGGCGAGTGCTTCACGTTCTGTTTGGGAGTATCTCTGTTCAACTGCGGATAGAGCACGACTTGCAAATTGTACTATCCGGACTGGCATCCGTATGTATTTCAGTGTGTTTGTTCGGGTCAAAATAGGCAAGTGAGCATGCTTTGTTCAGTGCCTCCTTAATGTTTTTTAGACATTCAGTATGGCGTTCAGTCCAGGACCACTGTGTGTGTTTGTTTGTTTGTTTTTTTGGTTAGTTGACGTAGTTCATGGGTGAGGGTTGCATAGTTTGGAATGAATTCTGCCCCACAGAAGTTAGTCATCCCCAACAAGCTTCTGATTTCTGATGCGTTTTTAGGGTCGGGTAATCCAAGGATTGCTTTTATTTTGAGGTTGCTTGGGCTGATGCCTTCATTACCGAAGGTAGGTCCTAGGAATTCCAGTGATCTCTTTTTTTTTACTCACATTTGCTGCTATTTCGGGTGAGTCCTTTTTCGCGAAGTCGTCTGAATATCGCATGGGGGTTTTGGTCGTGGTCTTGCTGGTCTGATCCGAAGCAAAGGATGTCGTCGCTGATGTTAATGGCTCCCTTGATCCCTGTAAGTGCTTGACTAATTTCTTCCTGGAATATCTCACTTGCGGAGTTGACGCCCCAAAAAAGTCTTTTATATCTGTACAGGCCCAGGTGTGTTGCAAAGGTGGTTATATATCGGGATTCTTCAGCTAGTCCCAATTGGTTATAGCCTTGGTTAAGATCCAATTTACTGAAAACATTAGCTCCTGATAGAATAGTTTTCAGTTCATTGAGTATGGGGGTTGGATGTCGTTTCTTTTTGATAGCTTTGTTTGTCGTCCTCATGTCGATGCAAATCCTGATTTTATTTTGACCCTTTTGACAATAGGAGATACCCATGGGATTGGTCCGTCTGCCTTTTCAATCACTCCCAGTTTCTCATCTTTGGCTATTAACTCTTCTGTATCCTTCCTTACGTGAAAGGGGACCCTGCGGTATCTCTGAGCGATGGGTGGTATGTTTTCATCTATGTGTTGGTGAACTTTTTTTTCTTTGAGTTTACCCAGACCATTGAACTGGTCTGCGTAGTCCTCTAGAAGTTTAAGAGTGGGGAGTGGGGTCTGTGCATCAGAGTTACTGATGTGGTTGACTGAATGAGTGTTTGCTGACAGTAGTTTGAGCCTTTTACATGTTTCCCAGCCGATAATGGGTTTTTCTGGGTTCTTTATAACATGTATGTCCGCTTGGCAGGAGATGCCTCTAAACTTTAGAAGTGTGCTGAATTGACCTAGGACTGGGGTGGCTTCCTTGACACCGAATCCAGATATTACAGTTTTTGTGGGTCGGAGGAGGGGCGTTGGTCTTAGGGATTTGTAATCTGCCTCAGACAAAATGTTTATGGTAGTGCCAGAGTCAGCTAACACATTGAACATTTGATGGCCATCACCAAAAGATAAGTCAAAGTAAGGAAGGTTTTTCACTTTACCTGTATGGAATACATATTCCGTGTCACTGCCGCTGTTTGAGTCTCGTTGATGGTCCTCAATGCAATTTACCGGTCGTCGACTGGTTTGAGCTTGTGGGTGTGGGGGCGGTTTGTTCTTCACCGTCTGTCCTCGTCATTTAGTTTTCTGAAACTTACAGAGGCGAAATGTCCCCATCTCTGGCAATAGGCACACTGGTTCTGGAATGCAGGGCAGGATGTCAGTCCCCGTTCATGTGGGTATTTCCCATTGCAATTTCTGTACCGGTTTTGCTGGGGGCGTTTGCGTGGCCATTGTCGTTCATACGTGACTTTGTTGGCTACTGCATTAATGGATGTGGTAGGTTTTGTAGCAGAGTTGGCGTCTTCTAAGCGCATCTGTTCCATTTGTTTGGATATGGTTTCTGTCATTTTGGCGTAGTTTATGAGATCGCCTAGGAGCAAGTTTGGGTTCATCAGTCCCTTTTGGCGAACTTTTTTCTGATAAACAGCCCGTTATTAGCTGGGATTTTATTTCTGCATTTTTGTCTGTGAAGTGGCACATAGCTGCTGCCTCTTTTAATTCCCAATGAAAGTCCTCTCTGTTTGGGGTGTTTTTTTTTTTGGAATATAAATCGGTTATACTCAGTGTTGTTTTCTGGGTTGAAGTGGTTTTGCACAGCCAGGACGAGCTTATCGGAGTGTGTTTCATTTTTTTCTGGTGTGGTTTGTTCAGACAGTAGTTCGTCAATAAGATCATTCATTTCTTCGCCAACAAAAGTTAAAAGTATAGCCTTTTGCCGTTTATCGTCTTCTATGTTGTACGCAGTGAAATAATTTCTCAGTCTATTGACATATTTTGTCCATTTTGACGCTTTGTTTTGTACTTCGTAGTCAAATTCTGAGTAATGTGGGAGGGCAGCCATGTTGTTTTTTTTCGGTACGTGGGCAGGTTTGTTCTTTTCTTTTTTTTTATGTTTTTGGTGAGTAAACAACTCTTTCTTCGTCGCCAATGTAAAGTCTTTATATCTGAGGTAATGGATACTTGCTAGGTATGGACTATTACCAAGATGAATTGATAAGATGAATGATGACTAAAGACAGAGGGAAAACGAACATCTGCTGCTATGCCTGGTATATTCCTTTATTGACCAAATGCCTCTGATGTAGTAGGGGCCGTAACCCCTGTGGCATCAGAGGTTATTTCCCTTTTGTTAGTTAGGATATTACAATCACTACAGCTGAAGAATGTATTACCAAAAACTCCATCCCGAACAAAAAAAGCCTTGGTTTAACGCAGAATGCAAAAAACCAATCCAACAAAGGCAGCTTTTAAAAAATTCAAGAAAGAACCTATTACCAAAAACTCTATTGAATATAACCAAAAAAGCGAAAAAGTTCGCAAAATAATAAAAGAAACAAAAAAGAAATGCTGACAGAAGTATATAGATAAGATTAATACTTTCACTAAACATAAAACAATATGGAAAATGGTTATAAAAATCTCCGGAAAACATAATCCACCCCCAATTAAACACTTTATCACAAAAAACAGCAAAATAACAGAAAAAAAGGCGATAGCCAACAAATTAGCCGAAATATTCTCAGACAATTCTTCGTCTAAACACAACAGCAAACAATTTCAAATTATAAAAAAAACCAAAGAAAAATACAAAATAAATCTAAATTAAAAATCCAAGAAGTATACAATGAGAACTTCTCAATGATAGAATTAAAAACTGCCATTGAAAAATCTCAAAAATCCTTAGAACTCCTACTCGAAACATACAATAACATTTGGACAGTAAAACAATTCCCTAAATCTTGGAATCAAGCTACAATAATCCCCACACCAAAACCAGGAAAAATACTTCATACCCTAAAAACAATCGTCCCATAGCACTCACCAGCTGCCTATGCAAAACCTTTGAAAGACTGGTTAATCACCGTCTAGTCTAGTACTTAGAAACCAATAAGTTAATATCAAATAAACAATGTGGCTACAAAAAGAACCGAGGTTGCATAGACCACTTAACAAACCTCTAAAGTTATATAAGAGAAGGCTTTATAAAAAAAGAACATATAACCATCTTCTTCGATTTAGAAAAAGCTTATGACACCACATGGAAATTTGGTATCATAAAAGACCTATATGATCTCAAACTAAGAGGCAAACTACCAAAATTTAAGAATTTTTTAACGGTTAGAACCTTCCAAGTACGCATCGGATCCACTCTATCCAATTTAAAAAAAAACAAGAGGAAGGTGCACCACAAGGCAGCATATTATCAACCACTCTTTTCAATATTAAAATAAACAATATAATAATAGAACTCTCACCTGACATATATGGCTTCCTATACATTGATGACTGCTCAATCAGTTATAAATCCAAATATATCCCTACTCTTGAATGAAAACTACAACACAACATCAATAAAATCAGCAAATGGGCAACAGAAAATGGTTTCAAATTCTCAAAAACTAAAACAAAATGCATCCACTTCTGTAACCACTGAAAACTGCACAACAATCTAACACTTAATATCGAAAAAGAAAATATTCCCTTTGTAGACCAGTATAAACACCTCGGACTTATATTCGATAAAAAACTGAACTTCATTCCACACATCAACTACATGAAAACAAAATGCAATAAAGCATTACAATTCCTTCGTGTTATAGCCCATACAAGTTAGGGAGCTAAAAAAAACTGTTTATTGCCTAGTCACCTGGGGCTGGAGAATACACCGACTGGACCTCTGCAGAGGGGTAAAACCCCCACCCCAACGAGTGTCTTTATATGACACTAAACAATCTGATGGTGAGGTTCCAGCAATGCTAGAGCTTTGGGGAATGCAGAGTACACCTTTTGTGTCATCGCTCCCAGGTCCACTCTGACCCGAAGTGGTAGCACCTGATATTGGTCCTATCAATGGGTTAAATAGAAATAAACCATGCTTCTTTCACTATACTGATTTTTGCATTTAAATTGCGTAATTATACTAAACTGAATTGTTTAAAATAGAACTGTTTCGACATTGGAACTGCGTACAAGTGCTGAACTGAATTGCTCTAAATAGAACCGTTTTGACGTTTAAACTGTGTACTTATGCTGAACTGAATTATCTGAAATAAAACTGTTTGACATTTAACTCTGTGTATTGCCCAGTCGGCTAGGGCTGTAGAATACACTGACTGGACCTTTGCAGAGGAGTAAGACCCCCACAACGAGTGCCCTGGATATGACACTAAACAATCTGATGGTGAGGTTCCTGCAATGCTGGCGCTTTGGGGAATGCGGAGTAACCCTTCATTGCCATCGCCCCCAGGTCCACCCTGGCCCGGAGTGGTAGCAACTGATAGGGTCCTATCTATGGGTTAAATAGAACTAAACCATGCTTCCTTCACAATACTGATTTTTGCATTTAAACTGCGTATTTATGCTAAATTGAATTGTTTAACAGAATTGTTTTGACATTTAACTGTGTGTAAACAAAATCTGTACTTATACTAAACTGAATTGGCTGAATCGGAACTGCTTGAATAAACTGAATAGCTCGAAATAGAAATGTTTTTCACAATTAAACTGAACTTACATTTAAACTGCGTGTTTATGCTAAACTGAATCATTTGAAATTGAACTGTTTTTGACATTTAAACTGTACTTGCACTAAACTGAATTGGTATATATAACTGCTTGAATAGTTTGAAATAGAAATATTTTGACTATTAAACTGTGTACTCATGCTAAACTGAATTGTTTTAAATAGAACTGATTATTTAAATAGATTTGGCGTTAAATGACCTACAAAGGTTAATATGCCATAAAACCCAACAAACCAACCGTCTGCAGAGGGGTAGGAACCCTACCAACGAGTGTCCTGCATATGACACTAAACAGTCTGATGGTGAGGTCCCAGTAATGCTGGGGCCTTGGGGAATACGGAGTACCCCTTCATTGCCATTGCTCCCAGGTCCACTCTGGCCCGGCGTGGTAGCACCTGATAGGGCCCTATCTATGGGTTAAATAGAACTAACGGCATACGTATGCTAAACTGAATTGTTTGATTAAACTGAATAGCTTAAAATAGAAATGTTTTTGACAATTAAACCGTACTTACATTTAAACTGCGTGCTTATACTTGACTGAATTATTTCAAATAGAACTGTTTTTTGACATTAAAACTGTATTTACACTAAACTGAATTGTTTAACATAGAACTGTTTTGACACGTAACTGTGTGTAAACAAAATCTGTACTTATACTAAACTGAATAAGCTGAATTAGAACTGCTTGACTAGAATAGCTCGAAATAGAAATGTTTTTCACAAACTGAACTTACATTTAAACTGCATGCTTATGCTAAACTGAATCATTTGAAATTGAACTGTTTTTGACATTGAAACTGTACTTACTCTAAACTGAATTGTTACGTACAACTGCTTGAATAGTTTGAAATATAAATATTTTTGACAATTAAACTGTGTATTCATGCTAAACTGAATTGTTTTAAATAGAACTGATTATTTACATAAAAATGGATTTGGCATTAAATAACCTACTAGGGTTGATATGCCATAAACCCCAACAAACAAACAAAAAACAAAAACTCTTTACTAAAATTATACCAATCCTTAATAGTTGCTTCATTTACCAATCTGCAAGAAAATCTTAATTAAAATCTTTAAATCCTATTTATCACATTGGACTAAGACTGGCACTAGGTGCTTTCAAAACAACTCCAGTAGAGAGCCTATATGCCAAAGCAAACTCCCCCAGAGCTCAGATGCAACAACTTGGCACTAAAATACTATACAAAATTAAAAGCTGACCTTGACAATCCTGCACATAACAACAGCTTTCATCCCAAATATAAAGATCTTTTCCAACAAAACAAAAATTCAATCAAAACTTTCGGACTCAGAATGGAACCTATCTGTAGGGAAGCAGCTTTACCAATAACTGGAAATCACAAAACTGCTTTATTCAAAACACCCCCGTGGGAAATCACAGCCCTCAAAACAAATTTTAGTCTCTGTAAATACAACAAAAAAAGCATCCACTCAATAACATTCCAAGAAAAATTCCAAAAAATTAAAGAAAAATATCCCAACTATATCCATATCTTTACAGATGGATCTAAACAAAACAATGCAACAACCAGTGCAGCCATTATCAATAGAAAAATTCAAATTAAAAAACATCTCCCTATAGAAACCTCAATTTTCAGCGCTGAGGTCTAAGCAATAAACCTGGCACTTGACCTGATCACCAAGAGCAGCAACACTAAACACATAGTATTTTCTGACTCCCAATCTGCCATAGTAGCAATCGAGAAAAAAAATTCAACCCATTAATAGAAAAATTGCTCACCAAATTAAACAATATGAATAACCAAAAATAAACCAAAAAAACTATATTATGTCACATTGGAATCCAGGGAAACGAAATGGCGGACTCAGCTGCAAAAACAGTACAGAATAATCCGCTTGATTCACACTTTAAAATCCCTTTTACAGACTTAAAAAGAATCATAAACATTTATACAAAACAAAAATGGCAGAATTACTGGGATAACTTCCAAAACAACAAACTACACGAAATAATGCCACAAATAGGAAAATCACAAAAAAATCAAACCAAAATGTCCAGAAAAGAAGTAACATTATCAAGACTAAGAATAGGACACTCACACATTACCGATTCATACCTCCTTTAAAAGAAGAGGCCCCATATTGCATACCATGCCAAAAACCGTATACAATTAAACTCATACGAACAGTATGTATCAACTTAAAACCAATACGACAAAAATATTACCAAACAACAAACTTAAAACAAATTTTCTACTAGATGAATCATAAAAAATTGCTCGGATACATAAAGGAAGTTCATATATCTCAAAAAATATGTTAAAAAATACTTTTAATAAATGTTTAAACAAAAATGTATTTTTAAAAAATGTGTTTAAAAAATCACTAATAAAATAAAACAACTTTTCCACAAAAAATAGACCAAAAATATAATTTTTAAAAAATACCATCACCAGTTTATTTCAAAAACTCAGTTGGCATTAAATGACCCTTTGAGATTGATATGCCGTAGAGCAAAACAAAGACAAACAAACTCTTGAAGTGGACATATAGATTTATAAACTACATTGGTTTGGTTTTGGTGTATTTTAGCGAAGTTGGTGTTATTCTTAACGATAAGGTTTGATGTTTTAAATTTAGTGTAGTAAATAAGTTTTTTTTGTTTTTGATAGGTTTAATGTGTCTTTTTAAAATATTGGTTATTGCTTGTTTGTCTAATTTGTAGTTATAGTGCATTTGATTTCTGTAATATATATGTATATATATAGAGAGAGAGAGGGAAAGAGAGCTATGCACAAAAAGAAAGAAGCAACAAAACTACACAAGCTAAAAACAATATAAGAACACAAACACACACATACAAAATAGAACAACCTAACAATACACACACAAAAGACATACACATACAAATTCCCTGGTCCCATATTAATAAAAAGTGTAAAACAATAAAGCAAACTAATCCATTAAAAACACTGATGAATGCACAGACATACTGTCTAGACAACAACCGAAATCGAAGCATCTTGTAACTATCTCCTCTCCCTAGAAGACATATACCGAATAAAATCAAAGGAAAAAAACACCTATTTTCACAGAGGAACCGGGGGTGGAATAAACCCCACTCTCTATATTTGGACTCAAGAGAAAAAATTCTCAAAGCCCAAAAAATAAAAACCTTATTAACTTTACTATATATATCCCCATCTATAATAATGATAATAATTTAAAAAAAAACACACTCCAAATAAATATAAGAGGGTCTCACAGCAACAAACGATCTAATGCAATCACTGAGGATGACCAGCGAATTAGTCGAAAGCGCTTGGGCTAATATTGAAGATTTTAAAAAGAAACAATCTGCGGTATTCAACCAAATATGTTTAGAAAATGAGTTGCTGCCTAAGTATACAATATATATGTACATATATGTATTAATTAGTTGCATCTCTTTTGGTATGCACGTGTTGACGTATAACACCATAAGGTGATGTCATATCGCAGTGAAATCATACATACACTTTAATATGTTTTATAAAAAGAAAAAATATATAATTTACTCTTTGACTTTTACTGATTAAATTATACAATTCACTAGTTAAAAATCAATCGATTTGTGGGACTCTTCACATTTCTCCATTAGTAAGTATAAAAAGCTCATGCAAATTTTCATTTCGTCCACCATTTTTAAATATCACACCGATTCCATTAGTAAAATTTGAATTAAATGGTTTTTTGAAAATTATTTTTTGTAATTCTATTCCAACTGTCATCATAATCACGTCGCGCCATCAGCACTCAGACCCTCTCTCGCCACTCCTCCCTATCGTCCATTGCTTCCAGCAGGTCTTCAGGATTAAATCCCGTATCGGCACAGAGCTATTGTATGTAGGTTGTATGTAGGTCCTGCTTTTGCTCGTCCATGTGAAGGGGTCCACAGGAGTACATCTCTTATGAGCTCGTCCCTACTTCTCCAGCAGTATCCCGCATGTCTAGTTCGTCTAACTTTGATAGTTTTCGATGTGAGTGGTAGGTGGCCGAACAGCTGCTGCTTTGTAGGGTGCTGCCACCTGGACTTGTTCAATATTGCTCGCAGCTTCTTGTGTAGTTGCCGTCTTGTGTGCATTAACATGGAGGCTTATGCCTGCAGCTGCTCGTTCCAGACTATGTAGCAGGGTTTCGGCTTGGGTGGGTGCATTTGTCAGAAACGCTATGTTATTTTACAAAAGAAAACAATTACCGACACTGATGCGTAGTCAGCGTCGGTAATTGTTTAATTGTTTTTACGGGGTACCTTCTGCTTCTTTCCTTTGTTAACTTGAAACTGTTTTCTTTTGTAAAAAAACAAAAATTCTTTTTCTTTTTTTTTTTTTTTTTGGTGAACTAAAAAAAAGAATCACAACGATGCTTCAAACCTACAATACCTTATTTAGATAGTATTTTAAATGTTAACAAATAAAGAAAAATAAATTGTAATATGTGGCGAAGTAAATAAGTGATAACAATAAAATAATAAAATTAAACCAGTTTAAAAAAAAAAACACAAACAAAAGAAATAGCAATCTCCCCGGAAGCGACTATGTGGAGATTTAAAAAATGAAAAATAAAAAATTAAATAAATTCAAAAAGGTAGCGGTTCCCATAAGGCCCTGACAGGAAATAGGAGCAGCGCATGCCCAAAGAAAAAAACCTTCCTTGCGCTAACGAGACATTCTTCCTCACTTAAGTCGTACCCCTCAGACTGTAAGGACACTTTTCAACTCGGCGACTAGCCGCAAACTCATGTGCTGATCGGGTCTTGAGGTCTGACCCTTAACCATATCTGCTGTTAGCCGACATAACCACAGACTTTGGGCCTATCACACACTAAAAATTAATAATATATTTGAATGCCTTGTTTGGAAGATGCAACCGATTTCTAATAGTCCAGGAAGACATTTCCACGCTACAGAATAGCCGTATTAAACCCAGAAATAAAGTTTTGAGTCAAAAGATATCTTCGTCTCTTTCCTTCCTTCCCTTCGCAACTCTTTTGTTGTCTTCCACTAACAAAGAAGAAGCCAATAAGTTAAATGATGTCAAAAGAGAGAACAAGTGGGGTCAGATACTACAATAACCGCATAACCTAATCCCCCTTCCCTATAACAGACAGGTAGAACAGTCTGAGTATGTGGAGGAATAGTAAATCCCGAGGTTCTGCGGGTGTATTGAAAATTATTTACGGAGTCACCTTTTACGTGCCCCGTGATTGGCTGAAAAACGACCAATCACGGGCCGCTATCAGCACATCTGCCGTACCACCACACGTGCGTGCGTTCTTCAAACTAACAGATCTCTTTTCCCTCTTAACACCGACGATGTAACACGGAATCTTGACTGCTGTCGAAGCAGGCTACGAGTTAACAACTCCATGTGGCGCACTACATACAAGAACGGTCATCCCATGAGAGACTCTACGCACGTGGGACCCAAAATTCTCCTTCTTCAAGCCTTTGAATTTGTACAGACCAGCCACCAAAACTACATGAAACTGAAAGAACTGTTACGAAGACATGCTATAGTTAAGTCTGCAGAAAACACCTCTTTTTGCAATTATTCTTCTTTTCTTCTTCTCTTTCACTAGATATAAACCCTTTTTCTTTCAACCTAATTGTTGTCTTGTTCCTTTTCTCTCGTCACGTCTCGTGTTACAGTAAGCCTTATTTTTCCTTACACTGCAGATATTGATTTCGTCCTATTCTTAACGGGTAAACTCCCAACAGATGTAAGTTCCATAATGATACCACACAAATTTGCACAGGCAACGTAAACACGAGAAATTTGACAAACAACAAGAACCTTAAAGAGAAACAACTTTATATTTTCTCTCAACTCGACAATGGCAATGATTATAGAATAGGATGTTCATGTGTATGTCTATGACAATATTGGTCGATGGCGGTACGTAAAGGGTTAACCAAAAAAGTTGAGTAGCCAAATATAATTGCCAAGAAGTGTAAAATTGAAATTTCTGGGAAAAAGAATTGAAAATTCTGAGAAAGAACTTTTGACAATAATCAAAACAGGAAATGGAAAGATGTTGTAATGGGGGTGACCAAGTTGGTTACAAGTACAATCAGAAAAATATGTTGTTTTAAGAAATGAGTGATATCATGAAACAATTCCCAAGCCTGAAAAAAAAAAAAAAATGAAAATTAGAAATTTGACAATCAGGGAGGATAACCCATGACCTGTGACTCTCACCTGATTGCAGTGACAGGGAGAAAAGGTGTTGAAAGATGAACAAGGGAATCCTTGTTGATGGTAGGAAGGCCATCTGGCATTTAGGGAAATGCTTTAGCTAAGGGATGACAAAATTATCCGAAATTACTTATCAGTGCTGAAAGGGAATTATCAATTAGCCTGGGCGAAAGCCAGCCTTTCGCCTACGTAAGGTTGAAACCAGTTCCATCAAAAGTGACAGTCCAGCATATTTGGACATAAAGGGGTTGGACCCTTTCTGACGTCATGAGCCGTAAAATGAGAGAAACTATGTTGGTTGGAGGAAAGCTATCCTCCCGTAGTCCTCACTACGAGGGTAGTGAGAGGGACGACTCTGTGAAAGTAGTGAAAAGGGGGTTGGACCCTTTCTGATGACGAGAATTAAAACAAAGACATGATGAATGTCTAATGAATTGAAAATGACGTTATAGAGATCACCCCTGCCGCAGTCAGAACCTACCCCAGAATATTTGCAATTATTATATAAACGAGCTGATTTTAGAACTCAGCAGTTGGTGGCAGAGAGCGAAGCAGACGAAGACCAGACAGGGACCAACAGTTTGGAATTGTGCTTTGCGCTGCCAACTCATATATCGCCAGTCCGCCGCTGGGATAAATTGTTGCTAAGAAGATTTAACCCTCGTCAAACCGCCACCTTAGACCAATATAAGTCACACCCGCAGATTTTTGTCGCCATCTGTAACTTTGAAGATTATAAAACCTTTTTATTATTACCTACTGCAGAAATCGGAGTTGTATTTTTTTTTGTTTTACAACATATACCCTTCGGATTTCAGTCTTCAGCTGCCAGTACACCCTCTTCCTTTCAGACGTGGTCATCGGCCCTTCTTTTAAAGAATCACAGCGTGGGGCAGGGCAGTGAATGGTCACTTTCCTGGAGGGAACTTTCGATCTGTTTTTCCACGTTGTAGCAGAGAGACTGGAGGGAGGCGGACAAGGTTGTGGCCAAAGGGGTACCATAATTGGTATCGTTTAAGCCAGGTAGTGACCCTGAGGGGGTATATTTGGTGCCGTAATCGAGGGCCGGGTACGGACCTGGTATAATTGGCGCCGTGACCGAGGATTGGAGTCTGGAGTTTTGGTATATGTGTAAAACACGAATATTGTCAGTTAAATTGAGAGTGCGTATATGTGTGTGTATGTCCGAAATAAAAGGAGAAGATAGGCTTGTACTTACATAAAAGAGTTTGATATGCGTGTGTCCTAGTATGTATGAGTTTTTCGGCCCAACTCTCCTAACTGTAGTGTATATTAGCGGGTAATCTGGCGTCAATCTATCGTGCCGTGATATACCTGTCTGCTGATCTATCAGTCTCTCTGCTTTGAACTAAAAAAACTCCGCTATTCATACTTTTGGTCAAAATAAAAGTAGATCAAAGTAAAATATTTTAAGTTTATTACAGGTCAAATAAAGTTCAAATGTGCGGACGTCGGCGAGAACGCAACTCGTGACCTATCAGATTCACAGAAATTAATTATTTTGGAATCTAACTATTTTTGTTTCTGTGACAAATTTTTCAACTAGTTAGTTTTTGATCCGCTTTTTTTAGAATATTCTATTCGATGTGTCCTTCCGCTGGTCAGTTTTAAAATATAAGAGTATAATTTCTATGTAAGTGAGATTTTGATTCGTTTTTTCTGAAATATTCCTATCTACGTGTTTTTAGTTGATTTATCTAAAACAAAATAAATGTGTATCTATACATGCCTGTAAAAAGAAGAGGTTTCCTAACACCAAAAAGAAACTCAAAAAGTCAGAACTCAGACCTCGGCTACAAAGGCTGCTATTTTATTGCTTAGAGAGGTCTTCCCATTTAAAGAATTAACAGTGAACTTCCATTGTTATAAAGTTGAATCAATAGCTTTAATTGTCTGTTTGTCTCTCCGTTTTTTCCTTCATTTTCAGGTAATGCTACCAACAAAAGGAAAGACATATTACGGTTTTAAAGAAGAAATAACCAACCCCCAACACCCTAACTTCATAAATGGTGAACTTGACATGAGTTCAAAAAACATATTTGAAGATAAAGAAAATTGAAAAAATAAACTATTCATAGAATAAAAGAAATATGTTTTATTTGAATCAATTTGTGAAATTTTCCTTCTTAAAATAAGGATACATTTTCAAGTCTTAGCTTCTTTTTATTGTTACATTTTTATTGAGCAAAATAGAAAATGAATTTAACGAATACATTTTTATCACTGTAACTCAACAGACAATAAAAAGCTGAATTTTAATTTTTGTCATATTTTTTTTAAAAACAGAATTATAATGATATTTCAAACCACTCACGAGTTGAGGGTTACATTTTTTAAAATGATTTTTTTTTTTAAATCCTAAAATAAAATAATACGGTAATATATGAATTCTTAGATTCTTTTATCATTAAATTTTTAGAGAATAAATAAGAATTTGAATTAAAACCAATTTGCTTTTTTGAAAATTATTGACTAAAAATTTTTTAGAATTGTTCTGTAACTGAGTGCTAATTGTAAAAAATTAAAATTTATTGCAGACCAAAAAAGAAAAAAAAATTTATGAAAGTGTTTCACCAGTATAGGGTTACATATTTATGCATATTATTTCAAATATGGTTATTTTTTAGTTCAATCCCACTCAGCACATTTCACAACCTCAAATCAATTTCTATTTCAATCATTGATTTTCCTTGATACTCATACTCTTTCTGCGAAGAAATCTGACATCGTCCACTGCCCCATGCCTCCAACTGCATACGCATGGGACAATACGTATAGGTGATTGCTAAGGTTACTCTGTTTCAAGCAGTATCTTTAACCATTGATCAATGTAGCAATGCCCAATAAAATTACTTTGATACGTGAGGTATGTGAGAAGTAATTTTGAATTTTTTTCTGATAGCACCTTTATATAATAACATAGTTAAATAGTTTCATCCCTACATACTGACTGTTGTTTACAAAGCTGAGCCAGGTTAGAACAGACAGAAGTATGGTGCATTTAGTAAGAATCACGATCACTAACAATGGTCTACTTATTTAACTAGCCAAATATTGCATCATACAAAGCATTCATGTTGTAATGGTTGTCATTGTAGGAAAAGGGCTATGGACTCTTCTAACCCACAGCAATGGATAAATAATAAAGCAAACTGGGCTTTATAATCTTGATATAAAAACTGGTCTTGAAGGAAAACGGAATTGAAACTAGCTGTACTTTATTTAGAAATTGACCTTATATCGCATCTTGCCCATGTTGGAGGGGTTAATCTGTTGTTTAATGGCATATCAACCTTGGGTTATTTAATGCCAAAGCCATTCTCCTAAAAGAACAGTAATGGTACTATTTAACCCATAGCTGGGAGGATAAGGGATTTCATACCTTTCCCAAGGGCATTTGTCCAAAAGTAAATGCAATAGCATGGCTGGAGTTCTAACTTACTTACTATGATTCCACAGTCTAGTTCTTTAACCATTACACCACAACGGCACTCCCAGGTGGAGTTGAGTAAATACATATATAAATATTACACCATGAAAAGTACCAAAAAAATAGCTTTGACTTTTTGAAAAATCAAAAGTATTGGGCATCCAGCAAGGATTGAACTCACTATTCAATGGCAATGGATCTGCAAGACTAGTTTACTAACCATTACACCTTGATGGAATGTCCATGTCCTTATGTATTGATATCTAGCTGGAAGCAAAGAGCTTTACAATCATTATTAATTCATATGCCTTTATACCTCCTGTCTGGTCACCTAGGAGATGATTGAACAGAAAAAAAAAACAAGAACAAATTAAGTTGAATGATGGTTAATCATTGATTTCTTTACATGATAATCATCTATTAGCTCATTTCAGAACTTAATGACCTGCCAACATTGTTTTATTGATCAATAATGTTTTTGAGCAAAGGTCAAGGCAGTTTGACAAAAGGACAATTTCCTGCTTAAATATGTTCACTCATGTCTGACTGTCATGATGCTTGTAGGAATTAGTATTTGGGACTTATATATATCTCTATGCATGCTGTTGGCTTAATAATTGTGTTAATCATTGGCTTAAATAACTACTAAATTTTATATCAAATAAAGATGTTGACATCTATTATTAATACTATCATAGCTCTCTTGCATCCAGTAGTAAAGCTTCAATTCTGGAGCTCTGAGGACTGTGAAATCACTCTTTGTTGCTATTACTCTTGAGTCCACTCTGGCCCAGAGTTGTACTTATTAGAGTCCCAAATAGATCTGTTTAAGATAATGTAGAAAATGGTTTTGAACTACATTTGGTCTTAAAACATTTATATTATAAGCATGAAGATTCCCTATTTAAAAGTATTAATAGCAATAGTTACTTGAAACTATATAATTGCTTTCAAAAAAAGGGAGACTAACCTCTGCATTAGATAATCCAACAAGAGTTGTCATGCCATAAAACCAACCAACCTACTTACCAATTTGGGATCAAAGTATAGCTCCTGTTACCCGTTAGAATGTATATTGATTAATAGAAATTGAAAAAATGGTGGAAGTAAAAAAGATTTTAAATCAAAATATATTTATAAATTTTTAATCATTTTAACCTACTTATATAACTTGAAATTGACAAAATATTAAGCAGCAATTAATAATAATGCAACAAATAGAATAATTGAATAAATATAGAAATAAGGTTTTTCTGATTTTTGTATTGTATCAATATTAATATGGAAGATTTTTGATCAAGTAATGAGAAATTTTGTTGTTTATGATAATATGAATCATATTTTCTTTCAGTGACATTTCATGTCGATATAACAATGGAATTTTCCAGTACTCTGTAGTGGCAAGAGATTATAAAACACATGTGTATGTGTGTGTACTTATCCCAAATAAAATCTTTGATCATCCATGGACAATGAATCTCGGTTAGCTTGAAAAGACATCTCTTCAACAGATAACAAATCCTCCATTGCAACAAAAAGAAGAGGGTCAGTCTCTGATGTCTTGCTGACTGACCATTCCATGAGACCTGGTAATTAAGAAGATCACATGACTACTAACATTTCATTTTGGCCTGTATTGGACTAGACAAGCAGCTTTAGTAGCTTGATCTAATCAATCTGCTGGTAATGTCACCCTACTTTTAGATTTTTGCGAAAATCTAAATCAGAAAGCAATGGCTGTAGAGTCAATCATACTGAGGAAAGACCAGGGTAGTTAAAGTAGAAATATTGCAAAAATTGAAAAAACTTCACGTCATAAACATAAACACTTATCCCCATGAGTAACTAAACACCTCTAGAGATGTAGTACTGAACTTATCCTTGAGCTTGAATGCAGAAATAAAAAACAAACTCAAAAAACAAAATCTAATAGATATCAAAAGAATAACCATCTGGAAATTAAATCAAACTATCAACACTAATACATACATACTTAGCTTCAACAGCCAAAGACCTTGTCCCGAAATAAAAATTGGATGCATGATAACAAAAGTGGAAAAATATATACCAAAACCAAGAAGGTATCACAACTGCCAAAAATATGAACACCTAAAAAAAGGTTGGACAAGAAAACCAATATGCAAAAAATGGCAAACAGACAGAAGAAACTTGCAAAAATAATTTCAACTGCAATGAAAGCCACAGAGCAGATTCAAAACTCTGTAAAATCTAGAGAAAGAGAAATCATCAAAATTAAAGTTACTCAGAATTCCCTGAAGCAAGAAAACTTGTGAAAATTCCTTTCAACAATGAACTATTGCAAAAAATCATCAAAACTCCCCCAAATCCAAAAGAGAACCAAGTAGATACTCAAATAAAAACAAAATCGAAAAATTCATAAACCTTAAAAATGAACTAAAAATCAAATTAAAACCCTAAAAACCACCATACCCAATATAGAAAAAAATCTCTGCCAACAGACCCAACAACATTCCAATAACTCTTAACAAAAACTGAAACACCAGTTACAAAAAGTAGATACAGATCAACTTCAAGAACAAAGGGAAAAGAAGAAAATCAAAATTCAACTCAACCCCAACTCCTATAGAAACTAAAAACAAATCTTAAAATATAGCGCAAATGGAAACCAAAATAGTGAAAATAAAAAATATCCAAAACCCTTAAATAAAACTCATGACACACAAAATAATTAAATTATGGAAAACCATAACCAGCTTTAAAACAAATCAGAAAATGCAAACACTTATGAACAAATACCAAAATATTCACAAAATAATCCAATGGAACTGACATGGTTGCAAAGCGAATTACAATATCTATCAATACCTAAACTAAAATCTACCATCAAGAAACCTTAAAAAATAGATGTACATATTTTTTATTTTTTAAGTAGAGGAATTAATATTGTGAATTGAATTACCATGACCAGAAAATCTGTATATTGTGCGTAGGTGTTCAGCGGATTTTCTGGTCATGGTAATTCAATTCACAATATTAAAAAAATAGTGACAAACTAAAAATGAAAAATTATGAACAATATGATTACAGGCATAATACTGAACTTCTGGTGGAGTATCAATCCTAATTAGGAAAAATGTCTCCCAAAGTAAATTTAACATGAACACCCACTTGAAAGTAATTGCAGTCTCAGCAATCTAAGACAAAATTATTTCCATTTGCTCACTAGATATCCCACTTCATGACTCCATAAATGATTAAAACAACTCCCTAAACCATTTATCTTTATGGGAGAATTTAATAACTACAATATAACATGGGGAAATAAAGAATGAACAAGAGGCTAGACCCTTGAAAAAATCATCAATAGCAACAATTCATGCCTCCACAATCAGAAATCTGACTCACCTTGATCCCTCCTCTGGTACATTCTCTGGCATAGACCTAACCCTCAGTGAACCATCAATGTTCATAGAATATAACTGGAGGGTATAAAAAGAGCCCTGTGGCAGTGATCACTACCTAATAATAATGGGAAACACTAAAATAGAAAACTCAGAAGCGCAAACAGTTCCAAAACTTCCATGATGGAATTTTAAAAAAGCAAACTGGCAATTCTACAAGAGACTATACCTTGTTACACTAATCCCTCCCCCCCCAAATACAAATCAAGAACCCATGATATATTTTATCAACGCCCTCACCATAGCCAATAAAACTATTGCCAAAACATCAATATCCCTAAATCACAACAAACCAGGGGTTATAGAAGAGTGCAGATACATAAGAGAATGTCAAGCAACTCTCTGGAAATTCAAAACATCAGAAAATCTTAACAAATACAAAAAAAGAGCCAAAACTCACTGTACCATCAAAGAAGCCAAAAGATCCTCTTGGAGTACCTTCACCTCAAAAATAAGCTCCAGTACCAATCCAAAAATAATTTAGAACTTAATAAAGAAAATATCAAATAAAAACCTCAACACTCCAATAAATCACCTCTCTCAAGGAAACACAAATACCACTAGTAAAAAAACATATAGAAAATTGCAAACAATTTTGCTCAAGCATCATCCTCAAAAATGACTTCAATAAATTCAACTCAATCAGAATTATAGAAAGAAGAACATGATAAAATTTCCTTCTTACAATACTGAAAGCTATAAACAACCCTTACTGAACTTCAAAACTAAATATCCAAATCCAGTAACTCAACCACTGGTACAGATGAAATCCCCAGCACTCTCCACAAAGAACTCCCTTCAACATCCTTGAAATATCTTCTAAATATATGCAACAATATCTGGATCTCTGGCAACACTCTTACCTTATGAAAGCAAGCCACAACCATTCCCATCCACAAAAAACAAAAAGATCCTACAAACCCTACAAGTTGTAGACCTATACTTTTAACCAGCTATTCTTACAAAACTCTTGAAAGGATCATCAATCTAAGACTGACGTGGTTTGTTGAATCAAACAATTGTCCACAATATGTCAATGACTATCTCATTTGTTACAGCTTCAAAAATATGGCTACCATTCAAAGAAAAGTTCAACAATGTATTAACAAGATATCAAAAAGTCATACCTTCAAGAACTTGAAACAGTCTACTACCAGGGACTTTGTATCATCTTTAGAGCCTTCTCTACCACCCCAATAGAAAGCTTTTATATTGAAGCTAACGAACCCCACCTCTTTTCTAGAGAATACATTAACTTGCATTTCAATACTACACCAAACTCATCTCATGCCCCCAAATCCCTGCCTATAAGTCATGGAAATAGAATACAAAAACCTATTTGAAAATAAAGCAAAGAATAAGATCAAAATCAACTCCAAAATAATACATAATACCATTCTTCCAAAAACATGGACCATAAATCAACTAAAAGTAAAACTAGAACTAACTAAGTTATCCAAAACCAAAAAATATCCCATCATTTTCTGAGAGAAATTCCTTCACGTGCAAAATAACTTCCCAGATCATCACCACTTCGATACAGATAGGTCTAATAAAAGAATGAAAGCTGGTTGTGCTGCTATTTTCCAAAACCAAAAATTGCTAAAACGTCTCCCAAATGAATCAACAATCAATAGTGCAGAAGTCACAGCTATTGACCTAGCCAAGAACATAATCACTAACCATAAATCCTCTTAATTTATCATCCATTCAGACTTCTAACCAGTCCTCCTAGCATTACAGAACAAAGATACATCAACTACTCATCACAAAAGTCCTAAACAAAATGAACACTCTTTCCAAAAATAATAGCACCATTCTCACCTGTATACATTGGTATTCATGACAATGAAAGGGTAGACAAAACTGCAAAAAAAGCACTCCTAACAGACATGTCAATACAAAAATCCCATACACTGGTCTAAACCCAACTACTAACAAATTCTTACATGACAAATGGCAAAAATCATGAGATGATAAACTACACATAAAGCTCCACCATATACAAATTACCATCAGTGAATGGCTGACAATTTACAGAAGAAACAGAAAAGAAGTGATACTTTCAAGACTTTGCATTAGCCACACCCACATCACTCACTCATACCTAAAAAAGGAGAACACTTCAATAAAGTCAATGTGCAAAGTACCCCTCACAGTCAAACACAGTTTCAGACAAACTCACCCAAAACACTACCAGACAAGCAATTTAAAGGACATTTTCAAAACCACCAACCCAGAGGACATGATGAGTTTTCTGAAAAAAATAAAACAAGATTTTACCAAATCAACCTTTTTACTAAAATCTGACCAAATATAATCAAATACTATCATAAAAACCCATACCCTAAAACCTACAACTAAACCTACACAGAAAATAAAACCAATTTAACCCTTTTGGGCATTATGATCCACAGTAGTTGATATGCCATTTAACGAAACTCAAATCCATTTCTGTGATAATCAAATTTGCATCCCTTTTTAATAGGAAGCTGATTTTATGACAACTGTTCCGTTTGAGCTACAAAAGTCAACTTTTATAGAAGTTCATATCTAACTATATAGACATATCTCTTATTTTTCTCTGAACACCCAGTGTTGTCATCATTTATTTTTGTTTTGTTGGTTTTACAGTATATTAATCCTTGTCGGGTTAATTTTAGGCTGAAGTCAGTAAATTAATTATGGTCTCCAATTACATATGAAAATTTTTTTGAATACTTTTGTACCAGTCATTTTAGACAGGTGAGCATTTCATATTTAGTTGGAATATAAAAATCGTTTTAAACAGCTAAGCACTTCAGTAGAAATAATTGATATGCTATTATATTTCAATTATTCTTATCTAATATTAATAATTTTCAAACACTTCTACATTTGTGTTTGTATACATGTAATATTGTCATTGGTCTTGATGAACAAAAGGTTTTCAGAGGTTGTCACTTGTTCTCTGGTGTTGGACAATTTTTCCACAAAAAACACTCTTATTTATTCCTTTTTGCACCTATCTCAGAAGGAAAACGTAGTATAGTTTTACTTAGTCACCCTTTTATTTATAAAGTGTTGTCCACCCCCAACAAATCGGTTGTTTTGTTTAAGCCTTAAATTATATGACATTATTCTTCTGCTATCTATAATTTTATTTACTTTTTTAATCCCTCAAAATTCCTTGTAACCATCAATAGCTTCTGCATTTCCCACATGCTTGTTTGCCAGTGGTAAATTCTAACCTGTCACCTGTCCATCCCACTTCAGCAAATATTCCTGCATCTACCATTGTCAAGCATCAAAGTTTATAATGAGTTTTGTTATATTACTAAAGCATCTTAATAATAAGATATAGCATTGTCAATTGTTATTAATCTAAAAAATTTTTTTTACTAGTATTTCATTCAGTTACTTTTTTCAAAGCTGCCCTATTATTTTACAGCCATTATTCTTTATTCTACATTTCTGCTATTATACTAACTTGTTTCTTTTTCTTTAACAGGTAACAGGAGATACTGTAGCAATCAAAAAATTTAAAGAAGGTGAAGGTGAGAAATATCAACTTTACTATTTTGAGGTGCAAGAGTGCCTTTAAATACATGCATGCATCGGGAAATAAGGAAAATGTTTCTTGAATTAAATATTTACGGAAATTTGAATGTGTGGGTGGCATAAAGGTTATTGTCATAAAAAATGGAATTGGCAAAACAAGTTGAAATTCTGGACAAGACTGCTTGCATTTCACATTGCATATATTATGCATCAATAAATCAATCACCTGTTGCTTATTTAGTAATTAATAGCAAAAAGGAGATTCAGATGGCTCTGTGCCAAATGGCAGAGAAAATGTAATCAGCCGAGTTCAAATTTCATGATAAACAGGTGACACAATTATTGTAGGAAATGGACTTAGCAAGCTAAATTCAAATTCTGGACAAGGCTGTTGGCATTTTAAATCTCATATATATTCTATATATTATTTTAAACATACAATAGTAGTGTCAATGCTAACTACCCTCAAAGAAGGGAGGTTGATTGGGGTGTGCCTTGGAAGGGAGGGTTTCATCAGCACCCTGGAGGCCCCAGCTACTTATACCAACATTAACCTTTTACTTGATAAGTTCAGTACTTATACCATCTTCTTCAGTACTTGTGCTAATGTTTTCTTTGGAAGATTGTCAATGCACTTCTTGACATTGAAGAAAGCCACTAGTTGAGTTATCTTGTGGATTATTAGAAAGTATTTTTTATTTTTTGAATGGAATAATTGAAGTTTGTGGTCAAAGTTTTGGAAGTATAACTAGTGGCTGTCTTTATGGATATTTCCAAAGAACAACAACATCTTGTAAATATGATTGGAACAAAAAAGGTGCACTTACTGTAATGGTTTTGTTGTTGGAAATGGAATTAATAACCTGAGTTCAAATCCTGGACAAAGTTGCTTGTGTTTCCCTTCACACTAATGCCCTTAGGAAAGACCATGAATCTATCTATTCTCTCTCCCTGCTATAGGTAAATAGTCGGGCAGAGTGGGTAAGTCAAAAAATAGTCGGGCAGAGTGGGTAAGTCAAAAAATCTAGGAGAGGAAAAACTGAATTCAAACAAGCTGGACTCCACTTAGAAATTGATCCCATCAGCCAGAACCTGAAGAAAAAAAAAGCAAAGGTAAAAGAAGCAAACTTCTTGGGGTGGTGGTTCCAAAAATGACTGTTCCATTGGCATTATCCTTTAGGGGTACTTCAGGCTATGAGCAAAACCCAGTTCTTACCCTTTTAATCAAAGGAGCAGATGTTGCTTGTGATAACTGTTGATTTATTCTTTAAACTATCTAGCACAGATAATGTGATTTTACTCTTCAAAGTCTGAAGCTTATATACCTATAGTTTTAACCAGCGCTGAATCATGATTGGTCCATGGCTTAGCACCATAACCGCTATGCAAATTTGTTAACATAAGATTCCTTTTGGTTAACCTTTCACAACTTGGTTACCTAACTGACCTACACTATTTTTATTTCTTCTCTACAACTACTTAAAATAAAATCTGACAAAAAAGAACTTCTTATCACTCTACACCTGGAAGTTTCTCTCACTCAAGCAATTCAGTATTGAGTTTGCTTCTTTGTTTTTATTATATTTAATACATTGTCTGTTGTTACAAACACATACATCCACATATTTGAGTTCAAGTCTCATTGGGTGCCACATCTAAGCAAAAAGCTTAGTAAATTTCCATACATCCACATATTTACACGGATTTCAAACACTAACTTATGGGATAGAACTAATTAAAACAGCATCAACTAGAACATGAAGAAATAAGTTAAATTGAATTATATAATTTCTATCTCTATAAACCAGCTGTCAATATCACAAAGCTGTCAGTCTTTAATATAATATACACATGCTCTTGCAAAAAATAAAAAAGACCCAAAAAATAGCTGTGCTGCCAATAAAGATGATGACTCTAGGATCAGGCATGGTTTCAGTGCAAAGCCATCATTGCTCCAGCAATATACTGTATTACCACCAGCTTTTGTTGGTTTTTCATCACATTGTGGAAATGTCAGATCAACATGGAGCCTCTTCATATAATCCTTTGCTATATGTATTTACCCCACCCCTGATGCAACACAAGGTCAATTTTTCAATAATGCTGGTCTTGATTCAGTCTTCTTTCTCCTCATCAATTGCCCTACTATTTATGTATAGCTAGAGAGGGAAGAAAGGGATTCATCATATAATACTTTGTTGTATTCACAACTTTCTAGTTACAAAGTGTCAATTCAATGGTGTAAGATTTTAATCAAGCTGACCAGATGACCTGTCATTTCTGAGAATGAGAATAGATTTTCTGTGAAATTCATGTACGAAGCTAATGTACCATAAATGATTCACTGATGTTATTTTGAATTGTATGATGAGGTGATGATGTTATGTTGTACATATCTATTTGTATATTAATGATCTATATTGTTGTATCGTCGAGGTGAATGATACACAGAGAAGAATGAGTGCTTAATATAATTATCCAGCTTCAGTATCTGGTACTAGTGGATACATACAAAAAAGACACAGTACAAGTTACGAACAAAAGAAATTACAAGAAATAGAAGAGAGTCAAAATGCTACATAGCCAAACAAAGTAAGATTAGTCTGAATATTAATCAACTTAATATCTGCTTAGTAATCAACCCTCAAAGTCCTTAATCATAGACTATTTGTGGCTATGAACCAGTCCATCTGGTAGTGTGCTGAAGAGGTGTTAGCCACCCTACATCTCTTCTTTGAAATTTTATGTCCCTTGGATGACATATTTCTGTCTTTGAGGGTATATTTTCATAGTACCCATTTAAGTTCGTTTTCACTTGATCAATTCTGTTGTACTGTTTGAGCCACAGATTCATCGAACATTATCGTAAATCACTGACATCAATTCCTCCTTGTGTAGATCTATATCCACTGTATATCTTTTTTTAGTTGATTTAAATGTATCTTAATCACCCATTTTGTATGTTTTATCGAGTACAACATTTTGCCTATTCTTTTATCAATGTTTCCTTCTTCCCATGTTACTTTTCCAAATGTATAATTCTTGAAATATATTTTTTCGCTGGGGTTGTAGTGTTTACCATTGGTATTTTTTCTTTCAACCATTTTCTTTTCGGTAGGTCTCAGTCCATCAAATACGGAATGAATTTTCCTTGCAAACATGAGTTCGGCAGGGGCCATTCCTGAACTTGTATTTATATTAGGTGTTATGCGATATATGGACCAGAATTTTTATAATTCTTCGTTCACAGTTTCATTTCCGCTAGCATTCTTAATTGCTCTTTTGAACACATCAACAAATCTTTCCACCATTCCGTTTTACCTTGGCTGGTAGGGTGGAGATGTTAAGTGTACAATTGAATGGATTTTACAAACATTTTCAAAATCTTTCAAAGAAAACTGTGTCCCGTTGTAGGATGCGATAGTCTCTGGTAGGTCGAATTTAGTGAATAATTCAAGTAAAAAGTTTGTCGTGACGCTACCAGTTGGTTTTTTACATTTAAAAACTTCCAGCCACTTTTTGAAGCTGTCTACTACATTGAAGTAATAAGTCCCCTTTATTGGGCTGGCATAGTTATTGACCATAGTTTATCGGTCTTTGGCCAGGGATTGAATTTCACAGGTGGCACCTTGGCCGCGAACCTACAGTTTTTGCAAGTTTTTACCAGATTTTCAATGTCTTTGTCCTGGCCATGCCAATAGACGTAGTTCCTCATGAGAGCTTTCATTCTTGATATTCCCGAATTTCCAATATGAAAATCCTTCAAGCCTTCTTTTTCTTAAAACTGCTGGTATTACTGTGAAATAATACCCAAATGGCTGGTTTTTATGGCCCGGCCGTTCATCTAGTGGTATGGACCTCGTTATTAATTCTCACATCTGGTCGTGTGGGCATTTCACAGGTTGTACAAAAAACAAAAATCAAACAGAGGGTGGAAGGAAGAAACAGACAAACATGGATTTAGAACTGCAAAACTCAAGAAGGTAAAGTCTGGCACTTGTAAGCATTTTCTGTGTATTTGTTATGGCTAACGCGAGAACTCTGTAAAAGTCCTTCAAAGCTACCAAAAATGCTGACTCATCCGGCCATCACTCTCAATGCTCTGTCTTCATTCTTGACTGCTCAGCCGCTTGTCCCGAGCTCTGAATGACTGACCCTTCGCTTCAGACTTACTCCTAACTAACAGACCCTCTGCTCTGGATTGACTGCTTTATGATCTCCTTCCCCCCGAACTCTCTTCATACTTCTCTTCCAGTATCGCAGGTTTTTGCGGGCTCAGCCCTTTTTGTGGTCTTCAAAGGAGTCCCTCTAGACACTCTGATGCTGGTCAAGGATGCCAAAGATAAGATCACTTCTTTGACTACAAACACACACAGAGACCCCCCCACACACATCCATATATATATACGCACCCATGAATGCTCATTATTGTGCTATAATCGTTCTTTTCTTACCGTTGTTATTTATTCACAATAAATAACATCACAATGAAAAAATAAAACATAGACATAACTGTTAACATGCAATGTGTTACATTATCCAATAGGAGCCCTCATCACTCTTTCAACAAAAGCACACGCAGGGAGGTTGCTCCACACTGTTACAACAAGACAAATAGCAATGTGCTGGGATGGCATGCTCCTCCACTCCTCGAAATCAATCATAAGGCTTTTGACCACTCCTAACCATCTCTCAACTTGCTTTCCATATTTCTCTTTGCGGTTCAGGAGCATTATGGTCTCTGCAAAGAAAGAAATTTCTAGTTCTCGCTATGTGGTGACTCAGTTGTAAGAAAACTAGACAGCTACAAACTCTAAGGTGAAAATTATCAATTGAAGTATATAGATAATTGTAAGAAATGTGGGTATTGTAATATATTGCGACAAGGCATGCATCAAGAACAAGAGTGATATTCCGTGTACAATCACCTTTATTTATAGAGCCGTATACATGTTAACTTACTAAAATCTTGAGGAGAAAGAGAGAAAAACTTAGTTTTATCTCTGGAGTGACGTCATTGAAGAGTTTCACTTGAGAGGAATAACTTGTTATATACTCTATTACATCGACATACTTGAGTTTTGTTTTTTTTTTAATTTTTTGTTTTAAAGTCTCTTGACCAAATAACCGAGTTCAATTTTCTGCTTATAGGTCAATTTTTTGTGGTGGTTTCGGGTCGGATACTGTCATTTGTTTTATTTCGTTCATTTTTTGTCTGTAATTGGCACATATTTGATCACAACTGCTACCTGAACTTCAACGTTGAGCTCAATTTATTCACTGTTCCTTATATCATCTGCCATTGCTGCACACAACAATGCATCTACTGTATGCATAAACTTTCCTGGAATGTAGCTGACATGCAGATCATATTTTTGCTCTTTGAGTCGAATCCTTTGTAGCTGTGCTGGGCAATCATTCAGCATTTTTTAAAAATATGGCTACAAGTGGTTTGTGGTCCGTTTCCAGTTGCATTGGTCTTCCATATATGTACTGATGGAAGCAATCATAAGCAAACTGTGTCGCTCGGATTTCCCTTTATATAGGATGCGACAGGTAACTACTGATTTTCATGTTGCTGCTCAAGTATACCAGCCATTCCTTTTTTGCTCACGTCACATGAAATTTTTATTCGTTAGTTGCGGATTGTAGAATTGTATCAGAGGTTGTGACAATAACTGCTTTTTCAGTTCGTTGAATTATTTCTCGTGTTCTGTTATCCATGTAAAGACTATATTAGGTTTTAGTTGACTCCTCATGTGAAACGTTCGTTGAACAAGTGATATTCTGTGGACATTCAAGTTTATTTACAGAGCTGTACAAGACACATGTTTACTTACTGAAGTCTTGAGGAGAAAGAAAGAACCTTAGTTTTTATTTCTGAAGTGACGTCATTGAAGAGTTCCACTCAAGGGGAATAACTTGCTATACTATTGTGACGTGGTATGCTATAAGAGAGAGAGTGAAGGAGAGGTCAATACCTTTACCCCTTTATTTGAATCAACAGGCATTAAGACTGACCGTTAAAATGGTAGGGGAAAGAAGGTACAAGCTATCTGCACTCTGCGTCCTGTAGTCTGTTGAACGAAAGAAGTCAAGGTCAAATCAAGTGGCGTGACCCGACGAAGTGGTGGAAGAGGAAAAGTCGAATGATTGGTTCGCAAGCTCGTCGCGCAAAAAAGACCACTACGCGTTAGAGAAATTTGAAGAAGAATTTTAGTTAGGATAAAGCCAGCGTTAGAAGCAGATCACTCTGGTCAACCAGCTCCGGGAAATATACTCACCCGTAAAAAAGAGAGAAAGAAATCTGAAAAATTGAAAACCCATCAAAGATAAGTACAACTCAAACCGTTTTCCTTCTACAATTCTTAAGTATTGGAAAGATATAGGTATTTAAAAAAAGAGAGAAACTGTAAAGGTTCTGGTTCATCAATAGTTAAATTTATTAAATGAACATTGCTACATGCTTCAGTCCGGTGACTTAGACACTTTTACTCAAGCAAGAGAAAAAGAAAGAAAGAAAAAAAGAGAAAAAAGAAAAAGTACTGTTGAGAGACATTTTCGTTTGATGTTTTCCTGTTGGCTTAACATTTTGTTATATTTTTAACAGAAAAGAGAAAAGAAAAAGGAACAGTTTCTTAAATCTCATCAGTAATTGTTTGGTCGTCGCATATTAAAATTTTGATATATTTTAAATGCAACCTTGTGTTATTTCCTCTGTCGATTTGACTTCTTTTGCATGTATCTTGTTGCAGCCTCGTGCCGCTTTCATTAATTCTCGCTAAACGTCTTATTGCCTCCTTAGAAAATTACAAGAGAATTTTGGGAATCTGTCTACAGTTAATATTATCTAACCCAGAAGTTCGTTCTTCCGTGATCTGAGAGGGTATGAAGACAAAGGACTTGGTGGTGTATGTGAAAGTGAATTGGCACTCCCTTACCAACGTCTGAGGTCAGTTTAGCCCTGGATTAACCTCTACATTATTTGTCTGTTTATCATACGCCCGAAATAGGAGTCTTGACCGAGATTTATTTTGTGGAGTGTCAAGTGCCAGGCTGCCCTCGGCGATACACATTGTATGTAACAGCCTTCTACAGAGGACAATGACCGAGATATTGATCTCTTCAGGTTAGAGTAGAATTCAACGTCACACTATTTTACAGGTATAATAGATTCAAAACTAAAATTTGCCCAATATATGTGAAAGTTGATAAAATAAATTCTATGATGGGAACTAAAACACTTGTTAAAATATTGATGACAAACACATTCAGGTCAATCACGTCAGATTCGAGTTAAAATATCGTAATCAATTCTGGTGTCCTAATCAACATTGAAACAGTAAGCTTATAGAATCTATACAGCATCAGGTAACAGAAATGTTTCTACTTGTACAAACATCTTAGCCACAAAAAAGACTGACATTACCATTGTAAGAATATAGAAGAGTCTGAGTAACAATGGAGTTGAGAAGATTGTAAACATTTAGGATAATAAAGTTATATTATAAAACAAACCAATACATAACCATAAATTTTACTGGAATCTCTCAGAAATTAGCTTTCTCTGCAGGTAATTTTAAAAAAAAACTTCTGCCACGAGCTATCTCCAGTACATCTTCACCCTACGATAGGTTATCGAAGAAAGAGAACGAAATTTTACTTCCTTCTCCAATTTTCAAAAAAGAACCCTTTGACTCTTCCCCCAATACAATAGCAGCAGCAAGCTCACCATTTCGGCCAATCCGATACTAATAAGAACAGCCCTGTCCTTTTCTGCAACCCTTCGGGTGGGAGAACAAAAAAAAAAGTACATTACAATCCGCTACTCTGTGGTTAGAATAGCAAACCGTTGACCTTCTCTCAGTCAACATGTCTTTCTCAAAACAAAACAAAAATTACACTCAGGGTTATTTTCCATACCGCTTTCAGTTCTTTTATGGCGTTTGATTTTTCTTTCAACTGCTCAAAGTTTATCTTTCCCAAGGGCTTTAGTAATTCAGGCATTCTTTTAAGGTGACTTCGGGAAATTTCTTAATTATAATCTGACCGATTAATTGAATTTCTGAAAACAACTTTACGAGCGATTCCTTCTCTTCAAACTTTTCTTCCGTTTTATGATACGGATAAAAAGAGATGAACATTCCGGATTATAAACAACGAGGGAATCAACTTTATTGCCCTAGTTGGACTCCCTTCACATGCATCTGATAATTCTAAAGTCACCTGGGTGGCAACTACCCAGATTCCATCAGATATACTGATAGGCTGGGGTAACACAGTCTCTTAATACCTCCCTTAGGCAACTATCCTCAGTCCTTTTTTTATCACCTCGAAACAATTTAAATACACACAACCTGTGATGTCCTGCCACATAAATTGGACGAGCTGCACCACAGGTTACCTGGGCATTAGTTTTGCATCTCCACTCATTACTACATAATTTCTCTTCAAGTTGGGTCGAGGGATATGAATTCTGTCTCTACTTTGTACTTTCTGATTTCTGTTATATAACAATACCTATAGGTTCTTATCCTCTAACAAGGTGACGCAACTTAGAGTGCTGTAATATTTCCATAATTCTTTGGTGGGGGTCTTCGGGTAATCTTAAGTGATAAGGTAATTCGGTTTGTATTTACCATAATAACCTCCTCAACCGATCTGGTGATTCCACGCTAAGTGAAAGATGACCCAATGCTAACATATCTAATTGCGCCCTAACATGCTCCAATAATATCATTAGGAATTGGTTAGTTCGTCGCACCCTATTAGTAATCGTCATCAGATGGTAATATAGTTGAATAAAATCACTTAATTCCTGGAATTTCCTCGCCATCGCTTCAGACGCATTAACCAATTCCTCTCTTAATAAGGGTGACTCGCTTATCAATTTGTTTATTTTACCAACTCCCACCTCGTTTCATTTACTATTGATATACTTTCTTAGCTGCCTGGACCAACGTCTTTTGATCCTTCCCCATTTCCTTTAGTTTTCTCCTCACAACCAGTATCTCTTCCTTGGATACTGTTCCGAACAAAACACTTAACACCTTCCTTATTACGGGAGTAACTTTTCTCTTATTCCAGGTTTAAAATCTTTCAAATAATTACTCATCTCTCTTCACTGATTTTCTAGCATGGTTATCCCCCAAAAATACAACTATCGAAAGTATTTATGGCGTTGCTGTTTCTCTGCTACCCGTGCCCTAGCCTGCCCCAGCTTAATCACTTCACTCTTTAGTTTATCTAACAGTACATCATACGGTTTTAAATTGACTACCAGGGTTATCAGCCGTCTCGATTTAATGACTACCATTTCACTTGATTTTTAAAGATTGTATTTTGACTGCGTCTCCATGCTCCCACTGTGATCATTAATAATGCTGTTAGTAGTCGGCAGTCCATTTCTGTAAGAAATGCAAAAATAGCTACTTTTATTATCCTGCGTTTCCTGAGTTTATCTCTACTTTTAACTAGTTAAAAGGGCAGATATTACCATTTATGCAAAAATGGCAGTTGAGGTTGTAGAGTTCTGTTTCCTCTTGTTATATTTTAATATAATGAAGAACAAATGAGTTGACGAATATATTGATAGTTTTCAATTTGGAAGTTTTTCTAACAGTTTGAGACGAAATGAAACCCTTGTGCTGTAATTCGCAGGTAGAAGTAAAACGGTTGTAAATGATAGAGCCGGAATTAAGATGCTGAAGTCAAAGCAAGAGTTGAGATGCTGTCGTGAGGACAGGAATTAAAATGCTGAAGTCAAAATAGGAGTTGAAAATATCCAATTTCTTTCTCTGATGATCCGTTGGCTTAGAAGGAAAGATGAATGATGAAAGAATGATTTCCCAGACACCAATGGTCCATAAATTGGGTGTGCTCTTCTCATAATGCTTAGTGGATTGCTACTGTGGTGAGAGAAGAAAAGATGGTCTGTCCTGTTGCTAGCCAGTAAGGAAGCGAAGAGAGAGAATGTACTCTGTCATGTTAACTGGCTTGTCCTGCTGCTGGCCAGCGGGGAAGCGAGAAGAGAAAATGTACTCTGTCATATTGTCTGGCTTGTCCTGCTGCTAGGAGACGAAGAGAGGGCGAGAAATGGTTAGCGCAGCCTTTTATGTTGCCCCGGGGAGGTGACCCGGGCACAATGGCATCAGTCATTCTCATTGGGCGAAATATATGAATTCGAACTCCAACGGTCAAAGCAATTCCCGCACAAAATAATAATTTGAAATTCTTTCTGCTACAAGGTGATCACCTAAGGATCCAGCCGCGACTATAATCGCTAATGCTTCACGTGCATGACAGCACTCACGATCACGCCACAACCGCACCTACCGGTGTATCACTTATTTACCTATAATTATTCTAAGAATCGGGTGTCTACTCGTCCTGGTTCTCTTGAGATTTTGCCTCACTCAACCTTAGTTTTATCGGTAATTCCTGTTCACCCTCTTATGTACTCCCCTTCGCCTAACTGACCGTGGGACTGGGAGAGAGAGGTAATTCCTTCTCACTCCTCTCTGTATCTGTCTTGTCTGTTTCTATTTCCACATGCTCCGACCTATTTTCTTCCCTAAGCCGAGTTTGGAATTGTGATAAGGTATTTCCTCTTCTTCTTCCCACTCAAAAAGTTCTAAACTACGGACATCTGACTCTATTCGTTTTTCCGGTCCTTTATTCAAAGATTCCCTTGAGATTCCTCGATAGTTAATTATGGTGGATTCTCCCTTCGTCATCTTCAGTTTCACTTCCTGTTTTAATATTTTCTGGTTCTGCTAGAGTTACCATTCTCTTCCTTCTCGCTTTCCTTTTTGATTTGGCATTTTCCTAGCCATTCACTTTGGCTAATGTCAAGTCATTAGGATGCGCTGTAAATCAACACGCGAAATCAGTTTCATCGTCGTCGTTGTTGTTTCTTCTTCTTCGTACTTGTCTAATCCGCACAGCTGCCTCACTTACTTTCTTAGATAAACGCGTCCGGCTGCATAAGGGGATGTGCACCATCCATCTGGGAACTTTGTACAGACACAATCTCCCACCTCGTAACCAGTGTGTTGCTGTCCAGATTCGTCTGACGGCAGTCAATCGATGCCTTTCAGTCAGACTTGGTAACGATGGATCATGTTGGCAAGAGCAGTCAGCTGTGACACATCATCCTTTGGAATAACGTTATACCAATAAACCGCTTATATCACTGAACACAGTTTTCTCGCTGCAATCCGTTTTACCCTTCGATGACACCGTTCCGTGATGCCATTAACTGATGGGACGTACGCACAGTGAAATCGTAGTCGAAGTCCCCATTCATTTAGGAAATCTCTGAAGGTCTTACTGCGGAGTGCCGTATCATTGTCAGCTAGCATCTCAATTGGTGGATAATGTTTGCTACATCTTGCCGTTTCAGGTGACGCCAGACAAGGCCTGCAGTCAGTGAGGCACAGCTAGTGTCTGCCTTGGTAGTGGGTTACATCTATTCCCACTCGATACCAAGTGTCGCTGGCTTCTAGTTTGCCCTTCAGCCAACGTGCGAGTGGCGGGTCAGTTGACTGACACTCTTTGCAATTTCTAATAACAGCCCTCACCGACACCTTGGAAATCGTGGGATCGACTAGCCTAACAAAATACAATGTCCTCCTTATACCAGGGTGACCACTTTGATGATGGATGGACTTTATTCAGTTGGAGTCGAGATTACTTGTTGATGCAGCACATATGTGGTTTTATAGTTTGTGTTCCTATTTAAATCAAGTCATCGCTGTGGTACTGGTGTTAAACCATCAGCTCGATTATGTTCTGACTTCACCAAAGTTGCGTCCATCACTAATTCGTACTCTTGAAACAAGCTTGTGAGCGCACCGAGGCGTCGTCTGATTCGCATTTCCACTGCCGCTTTGGTACGCACCCTGGTCTTTCACTTATGGGTATCAGTGATCCATTTGTGCAAGCAGGTAGAGTCGGTTAAGAGATGCAGCGTTGTTGCTTCCCACATCTTTTATCAAAGCGTCGAGATCTACCAAGCTTATGTGCTTCGTATCCATCTCTTTTTGCAAACAAGTCGCATCCTCCATAGCTGCGCCATCGTGTTTCAGTGAAACTCCACATGTTAGAGAGCTAGCGTCAACCCAAACATCGAGCTTAGCACCATCTACACTACTTAGCTTGCACGGGGTCTTTTTGGTGCACTCTTGCGATCATCTCTTCTATCATGGTCAACGGGACATTGTTCACCCTGTCGTCTTGTCCTTTGGTGACTATCGCCATTCTTAGCCATTTAACAACCGGGAAGTGCTCAACCAGTTTTCCACACAGTGAAAACACGGTGCGTCGGGTGAAGTATACACAGAACTTCGTTCCGATTTCAACATGTTGTACTCCCCAGAAACTTTCAAGCCAAGTGCACGCGCGCAGTCCTGCAGCCGTTCTGGTTCCTTACTCACCAGTCTAAAGTTGACCAGATTTTACCTCACTCTGGCTGTAGACACTATAGTTTCATCAACGAAAACATCGTCAATATATGCTTATGTTGCCTCTCGAATAGCGTTGTCTTTTGATAATGCAGCTTCCACGATGGCCCGCATTCAAAATGGTGCCACATTGAGTCCAAAATTCATGCATGACAGCAGGTCATTCTTCCCTCGAAGGTAACAGTCTGGTACGGCCACAAGGATTGATGCACACGCACCTGCAAGTAAGTTCTTTAAAGATCGAGCACTGACACATTGGGACTTTTTTTCGCTACTTCCCCAGCTTGTGCACACAGACGTCAGCATGTGCCGTATAGGCATTGACGGGCTCATTCAGCTCGCGAAAATCTAATAAGGGGCACACCTTGGATTTGTTGTGTTAAATGACTGCCATCAATGGAATCAAGCCCTTTGGAGGGTCCAGTTTCTCCTCCGGACTGAGAAGTAACCATCCATTATTCAATCACGTCCGCAGCACACGTTGATAGTCTTGCCGGAGACACTGAATATTCAAGCCCCCTGTTTGTAAGTTCATTGGATTATCACCTGACCATTTCTGCTAACTTCTCGCCTCTTTCTCCGTATCCAGGACACTCAGATACAACGTGACTGATCTTTTGGTACCTGTAGCATTGTAACTTTCCTCGTAATCTGTCTCTGGGGTCACTGCGCCCTTCTCCACACTGATATTGGCAATCTCACACAAAGTGGTTTAGTCCAGGGAATTTATAGCATATAATGCAACCACTGGCCAATGCACTAGGTGATGTTTGGTTGGTACTGAACTGAACCTGTTGTATAACTGCTTTAACTGATTCTATCTCATCTGACTTGATGATCCATGCTCTGGTTAAAATTTGTCCCAGGATCATGTCATCCATCCTTAAAGACACTCAGAGGTCTTGCCTCACATGACTCAGTAGTCCAGCAAACAAAGGCACATGTCATCCATTTCTCTGGTAGTGCCTCTCCAGCAAGCAGATTTCAAAACTCAGTCAAGAACACATCTACGGTTTCACCGGATAGCAGGCGTTATGTCATAAAATCTTCGAATTTCACAAAAGAATCAGTTTTGAATGCAGTTATTAAGATTCACTTGATATGATCTATGTCTGCCCTTTGTTCCTTGCTTAAGTTTCTATATACTGCAAGTGCACTGCTTCTTAATCACAGGAGGAGGACCCATTCCACTTCTTGAAAGTCACACAGCTTACAAACAAGTTTCACCTCTTCCAACCACTCCACTATCGGTAGGTCTGCACCAACTTCATTGAACTCAGGAATCAATTAAATGTCGAACTGTTTGCTTGTCATTGTTTATAGCCAAAATAGCAGGAATCAAATTATTTAACAAGTCTAAATCAACATGTGAAACCAGTTTCGTCATTGTTCTTCTTCTCTTCTTCGTCTCTGTAAAATCCACGCAGCTGCTTCTCTCACTTTCTTTTAAACTCGTAAAGCAGAAATTTGATATTCTATTTAAAGCTGAAAATTCGCTTTGTAAAATACAGTCATTTGCATGAGTGGAATTTCGGCTCTGCTCAGCCACCACTACGATCAAGTTTTTCTTAGCAGACTTCCTGAGTTTGCGCTGGCCATCCTCTTCTGCACAGATAACACATCAAATTTGGTCTCTTTGACTAACGAGAATGGCCTTTCTCACTAATGGCAACCCATTATTCACTCTGCCTTTTGCTACTGCTACACAAGAATAGCAAAAGACTAGATGGACAGCTAAAGTGTAATGTAGTATATGTAGTTGAACCCATCTTTTTGATATGGACAAGTCAATAAGTAATGAGTATTAGTAATTATCAAGTAACTAAAAAAGGAGGTGAGTATCAAAAAGGTCTATTATTCCTTTCATCTCAGTGAAAGCAAGTCTCACCCACACACATTGAAAATAGTAATTTGTTTATTTGAAAGCTTCTCAATAGAAATCTGGTTTTCTAAATTCAAATTAGTTCTGGTGTGAATTCATAAAAAATGCAATGTTGCATTATTCTAGCTTCTGTCTCAATATGGTCTTGGATTGATTTCCATGTAAATATTGATTTTGGGGGGTTGGAGTAAATCATCAGTAGTTTCTGCACTAGAGAGAATATCGCAAGTTATAATTCAGAGTCTCTTTTCTCTGTTATATGCCTTGCCCAATTCTAAGTCTGGCTTGAATAAAATTGAACTTGAAACTTTAGCATAGCATTCATTTTCTGTTAATAAATTGTAAACCTAATCCTCCCAGATTGTTCAAAAGAATGTGATAGGACCACACTATGGGGACAGTAAAACCATAGAATAATCTCCTAAAAAAGTAGTTAATAGTTCAGTTCTGAATACCTTCAAAACAGACTAAATACTAGTAGCGGCTTTTCCATCCCATAAAACTGTTCAATTAAAGATGTGAGCCACAAGACTGCTTATACAGGTGTTTTTGTGGTGAAGGTTTGAGTAGGATCTACCATACTGATGAGCTGATAACAGAAGAATGGTGCATCAGTGTATCACAGATTCTCTAAACAACATTCAATCTTACATTCTCCTAGAACAATTATCCTACTTAGATAATTTAGTTTGCTTGACTTTGGCTTGGAGGAGAAGACAAGAAATGGATCCATGTCTTTCCAAAGAAAAGGGAAATGCAAACTGCCAAGTTCATTATGCTAAGTGCACTTTCATATATAGACTAAATAAATAATAGGAGAATAAAAAATGCATAACTTCAGATAAACTAGATATCAAATTATAAGCCATCCATCTAAATGTGTGGGATTTTTCAGATTTATTATTACATACAATATAACTATAATATTTAGTTATATGGTTAAGTTCATTCATAGTTTTGAGATTATACAGAGTTTGGTGAAAAGATCCCTCAGGTTTCGAATGTAGATAAAAAAGCAAGATAGATCCTATTCAAAATTTAATCTTACTATAAGAAAACTATTGTTTTGTTATTGATATCACTTTGTTTTAAAGATTATATTATCCAAATGCTTAACTTCATGAGATATACACTACTGAAGCATCATCCTGACATTCTGTAGTACTTGCCTAGTCATTGTCTCTGGTATTATTGCAATTTCACAAAAAAATAATAAAATCTTTCAGTTCATCAGTTATCTGCAGTTTTTGTTTAAAGACTTGAATATTCAGGTATCTGTCAAAGAAGTAATTGTAACTGGATAGATTTGACCAGAGAATGTTTTCACATGAGTTTCAATCACAAACACATGATGCTATGATGCTAACTGATATGACATGGCTGCTGCTGTGACATACCCCCTCCCATTTACTACAACTAGTGCCTGTGCAGGGTCAATTTTAAAACCAGATCATTCAGGTGGACCCTGTGAACACACACACACACACACACACACACACACACACACACACACACACACACACACACACACACACACACATATATACATAGCATTTGAGTACTTTTTTATTTATCAAATGCTTTTCAGACAATTGTCTATTCTCATCTGTTTACTATGTAGATATATGTATATATATATGTATATAAATATTTAAAAAAAATATTATATACAAGAACTGCCGCAAAAGAAGCAGTTTTGCTTCCAGTAAAGTCTTCATCAGATGATGACCCTTGGTTCAGGCATGGTTTCGGGGGCCGAAGCATCACTAACCCAGGGTGCCCCAGCAGTATCTCACAATACTACTACACTTTATTGGATGGTGTTTAATCTGTACGAATGCCATATCCATTCAGATGCAGTTACAGTCTTATTTTGGATCTTTTTTATATATTCCCTCTTCTTTGCTGGTGAAAGTCTGATTTTGGTTAAAAATGTAGAGGTTGCATTCGAAATAAAACCTCAACATCCAATCTCAAGAGGAAATATGTCTGTTGACCAGTCATTTTTAGTACACTGTTCACGTAAGTCTTCATACTTATATATATATATATATATATATATATATATATATATATATATAAAGTTTGTGTTCATTATATAGAAAGATTTATTTGAACTTGTATCTTCATCTTGGTTGTTATAATATTTAGGATGTTGTGTGTTCCAGTTGAGGTATTGTGGAAGCACATTTATCCATTGGATCAAATCATAGTTTAATTCAAACTTTGCAGAAAACTATCAGAAATGATCATTATAACTAAGTCAAAATGAGTAGAAGAGTTTGAATAGTGTAAGAGGTGTTTGTAGATTTTACTTGCTAGCTGTGAGTACCTATTTATCGGCCAGTTACAGTGACAGTACATTATTGTTTACTTAAGTAACCAAAGAGAAAAATGTCACAGTGACCAGTTTTCACTTTAAGATATTAAAGTTCAGAGAATGTGTGTGTGTGTAGTTCTGAGAACTAGGTGATAGGCAGATATCATTGGAAATAACAATTAGAATTTTGTAAATGGAATTTGATATTTAATTACACAACAAAAAACATCTCAGAGATTGAATTAAATGGAATATTTTGGCTGAGACACAAGCTGGTAGAGAACCAGGCAAGGCTCAAAGACAGCTTCATCCTCTTGTAAGTATAAATCTTGTATGACTACCACAAATTCTGTGGCTCTATAAGCTCTTCTGTTCTTGGATGCATATATTTAGGTACAGTATGCATATGAATATAAGTGCAAGTATATATATATATATATATATATATATATATATATATATATATATATATATATATATATATGAGTGTGTATACTTATAGGTGTGGGGGAAATGTATGTATATGCATATAGGTGAGAACATATATGTGTGGGTATGGATGTACATGGATTTGTGTGTTTAGTAGTATGAAAAAATATTTAAACATGTTATGGAAGTCAACAGGTTTTATTTAATGATAATAAATAAAAAAGAAGGATTTCTCAATAGGAATGAAAAGATCATTTTTTAATGTCCATAATAAATGAAAGTCTTAGACACTAGTACAGTCAGAAGATAATAAAAAAGGATCAAATCTTCTTTGTATTTTAATTCTGGGAAGGTGATTTTCTTTTCTATATATATTCAATGGAGCAAGTTATGACAGAGCAGTTGCAGTTCAAGAGACCAGCAGGTAGGAGTTGGGTGTTAGACAGAGCAGTGGCAATCCAGAAGAGAGTTGTAAGCAGTAGTGGGTCACCAGGTTCAGTAACAGTTTGAGAAAGTGGAGTTAAAAGTTGGTCATTAAATAGAATGGAATAGAAAACTGTCCTGCGCCCAAATCTTCATTCACCATGCATATTACGATAGGGTTTAATCACTTAGGCACTTACCATAACCAAGCAGGATTGCTCCAAGAGTGAATATAAACAATACGTTGTATTCTCGAATTCTTTTTTTTTTTTTGCTTTGTGGAGGAACTCATACAGTTTCAACCAAAACCTGCAGCTGACATATCTTTTTTAAAAACAAACACAACATGGGAGAGATACTGCCACAGTTGAAGACAACAATGTCTCAAATCACAGGAAATGAGGAAGCACCTCTTCTCATATCTTCCCCATGCCATAATCCATATTTTCTTAAGGGCCAGGCATCATACTAGATGCAGACATTATTTGTACATCTTACATCCATTTTTCCTGTAGTTCTGAATACATTATCTCTTTAATAAATTTATAAGGGTTCAATCTCCAAGAACTGCTCAGTTATATCAGAAAGTTTTTGGTTGTCATTTTGTTTGGCTTTTTTTTTAGATTTTGACATACACCCTATCAATTCATTAACTTTTAGCTCTCAGCAAAACATAACAAGAGATTAAAGTTGTAGATGGTAATGATCATTCCTTATGATGGGGTTATTTATATATAGAATTTGAGGACAACCTCTGTACACTCTCTTTGTGTCTCTTCTCAGCATTTCTGTCTAGAATTAGGACGTAATATTTATACACAGAAATTCTATGATTACTTTAAAAACTATAATATGTAAAATTTAAAATAAAATGTTATAAAACAAAACAGAAAAAATTCATAAAATTGTAATTGTTTTAACATTTTAACATATATTAACATCTACATTTGACAACTTTCAGTTCAAAAATTGATAATACTGCTAATACAAAAACCAAGTTATCACAACAATAAAATTTTTTGTTAATCTGGAGTGAGATTAGATTGTTTATACATTGCAATAGCTTTTTATGTACAAGTAAATTTTTTAAAACAATAACATCCAAGCTGCTAATAATGCTTTGTGTTACCATAACAATGGAATTTCTTCGTAAGATAACTTGGTGAGTGGAAATACTTGGTATGATGCATCCATTTTGACATTGTCTTAATGATTGGTATGTTTTAGGGATTGTATTAAATGCAAGGATATGGAAACCAGAACATGAAACAAAAGTTGGATTTTCATTGATTGATTTGGACAAGTGAGTAGAATGCAGAATATTGAGTATTCCAGTTAATCAGCAGATTACAAACAACACAAAGAGATATATTTGGAGAGGTTTGAGGTTTTAGCTTTTTTGGGGCCCCCATTAGAGAAATAATAAAATAATTTCTATTTTTGTCCTCTAACAATGGTTGAATTTCAATAACCCATTATCAATGCTGTTTTGAACTTTTTAATATCTGAATAAGATTGGAAAAATATTAAGAAATATGTGTTCGTTCACATGTCTTTTCATCACCAGGACAGGAACAATGAAACAGTAGTAAGACTGGGTTGCATACTAATCTATTTATCTACATACCACAGTATTGACCAAAAAAGCAAACCGTTTCATTATGACAACTGGAGAAATTTATGAGCGCTTAATATTTGGTAGGGTATCCATTAACATCTGATGCAGTGGTTTTTCTTTTGTGGCCAGAAGTTTCTTTTTGATAATTTCCAGTTTTCTCAGAATTTTTTTAGGAAAACATCAATTGATGAACGGTAGTGATTCAATTTCTTAGCAATATTGAAAAGTTATAGTCCACAATCATTATCACTATTTGACTTTTTTCAAGATCATATGTCTGCTTACTAACTATTAGCAAAGGACTAATCATAAATTAAGATATCAAATCGAGGAAAAGAAAATTCTAAGAAATTTTCTATTTTTGAGTATTTCTGAGAATTTTCTTTTTAGAAAATTATGACTTTTCTCTACAACTAAAGAAACTTTGCTAACAATAATTACCTTCTGTGGGTATCTGAGCCTTTGAAGTTCCATTAAAATTTGTAACAATAATAAAAAAGATAGTTCAGTTTTTTTGTCCAATACTCTCTCTCTCTCTCTCTATATATATATATATATATACAGAGAGAGAGAGAGAGAGAGAGAGAGAAATTGTGTTTTATATAAGAGAGAGAGAGAGAGAGAGAGATGCTCACAGATAGGTTTGTATATATTTATCCTATTCCATCAGCCTTTTTCTCTGTTCACTGCATGACACTGGCCTTCTTCAAAGTCTTTAATCAAACCATTACTGTAAACAACCTAAGGCCTGTGTATCAGACTAAGCAAAGCTTGGTAAATAGAAATAATATACACAATATAATTGGTAAATTTCTTTTCTGCTATGTGAATTTATTTTTCATATTAATAATTATAATTTGTTACTGTTCATTGTAAATTTTTAATTGACAACAAAGATTTTAAGATAGACATGAAGTAAATGGAAGGGTTTTTTGACATTTATCTGTTATATTCATTGTTTCTACAATCCAAGTCTTGATCACTTACCCTGTGTAGACAAGTACATCAGCTAGAATAGAATAAATTTCCATCTCAGACAAAATTGTTTAGAATATTATATTGCAGATCGCAGGTTTTTAGGCCTGTCATTTGGGTGAGAAAAAAACTCAACTGCTAATTCTAACTCTGAATTTTTGAGTCATTCATTCTTTTCTGGTTGGCATCTTGATGTCTTCTTTAGTGATTTGTGAGTCTTTGTCCATCATGTGAGGTCTATATTTATGCTAGCTTTATTTCTGGGACAGGACACATGGTTTTTATTTACTCGATGATATTGGCACTTCCCCAACTTACACCCAACCACATCAGGGTCATTTTCAAGCCATTATATTATAATAAGAATGAAATAAGCAAAGGGGATTTTTTTCGTTTGTTTTTCTGTCTTGCTAAATTTTTTATCAGTGTTTTAAACTTTTATCCATTGTTAATGGGTACTTCAGCTAGTAGTTATTTTATCTTTTAACTTTTGTCTTTGATGATTGGGCAATTTGTTTGTACACTAATTTTTTTTTTCTCACAGATAATGAAGAAGTGAAGAAGACAACATTGCGGGAACTAAAAATGCTGCGTGCTTTACGTCAGGAAAATATTGTTGAATTGAAAGAAGCCTTTAAGAAGAAAGGCAAACTTTATCTGGTTTTTGAATATATTGAAAAGGTACATCATTTTTTAATGTATTAAAAATGTACATCATTTTTCATGTTTAATATTTTAAATATTCTTTCTGCCTAGTAGGCTGGGGCTGTAAAATACGCAGACTGTATCTAAGCAGAGGGGTAAAAACTCTCCCCTCCACAAGTATCCGGAATATGACACTAGACCATCTGATGATGTGGCTTTGAGGAATGTAGAGTACTCGTTCATTACCATTACTCCAAGGTCCACTCTGACTGTGAGTGGTAGTACCTGATAGGGAACTATCTATGGACCAAATAGAACTGTTTGACCATTTAAATACATGCAAACAAATGAATGACGTTGAATTGAATTATTAGTGTTTAATAGCAATATTTGAAACCCTTTGTGTGCCTAAATCAAATTATTGATATTACATAGCAATATTTTTATTGTTCAGGGTTTTTGGACTATTGTCTTCATCTTAATTGTTATATTCACAAGATTAGGGAACCAACGCCATGTGTCCAGCAGAACTCATGGCATACCGGTTATAGGCATTGCTTCCATAAGCTTTTAAGTGACAACCATCTGGAGGTTGTTAGTTCAATCCTTACAACAGCTAAGTAACAGTACAGGAATACTTAACACTTGTACCAGGTTATGGTTAATGGAATCAGAGCAAATGACCCCAGTGGATAAAATAAAGGATGTTTCAAAGTTTTGTGTTGGCTCTCAAGTTCGACAAGAAACACTTGTAGAAGGTTGGAGAACATATCAGCTGAAACGTTGTGAATATAACAATAAAGATGAAGACAATAGTCTAAAAACCCTGAATGATAAAAATCATCAAGCTTTGTCTTAGAAATTCAGACAACTACATAGCAATAATTGGAACCATCTAATTGTATACCTAAATTGAATTATTAGTATTATATAGCAATACCTGGAACCATTTAACTGTGTGCAAATAAAACTATTTTTGTAGAATACTTGAAACTGTTTAACTGTGTACAAAAATTGAATTATTGGTATTATATAGCAATACTTAGAACCATTTTACTGTGCAAATAAAAGATTGATATTAGATAGAATTATTAGTATTGTATAGCAATACTTGGAACCATTAGACTGTGTGCAAATGAATGAATAGTATTGAATATAATTATTAGTGTTAGATAGCAATATTTGAAACCATTTACCTGTGCAAACAATAGCAATATATGTATGAAAACAAATTAGTTTTAACTCATTTAAAAATAAGATTACCTCCAAACTATTCACTTACAAATCATAAATTTATACCCATTGAACTATGTGCAAACAAGTGACTGATGTCAAATTAACTTGTTACTGTTATATAGTTGAAACCACTTAACTACTATGCGCAAAAAATGATTAATATCAAATAGAATTATTAGTGTTAGATAGAAATTTTTGAAAACATTTAACTATGTGCAAACAAAGGAACTCTGGCTCATTTAATAATTTTTACCAACAAACTATATATATATATATATATATATATATATATATAAAGAGGATTTGGCATTAAATAACCTATAAGGGTTGATATACCATAAACTACCACAAAACAAAATTTGTTTTCTAAAATTCCTTTTGTAATGTTTTCATTTCTTTATCTATGTTTTTTTTTTTTCTTTTTATTACTTATATAGCATTCAATTCTTAATCAAATTTTGTAAAACTTTTTATGCAAAACTAATATAACAACCTGTTAAGCCAAATATTTCTGAATTAGAGAAATCAAATAATTCCTTAATAATAATAATAATAATGATGATGAATATTCACAACTTTTCTTTTTATAGAATAATGAAATTTGCACTATCATGCTTTGGCAACTTTTCTTAATTTTTTTCACAATAAAGAAAATAATATGAAGCCCTATTTTTAAAAAAATTGATTGTTTTTTTTTTTTTTGGTGAGCGTGTTCTGAGGATATTTGATACAAGGCTAAAAGATGTGTACAGCAATAAAATGCTGTTATTGGTTCACTTTAATCAACTTACAATCTCAGTCAAAGATTTACTCTGTTATCCACATGCGCTGTGCATAAAAAATGAACAGCATAATGAAAACAATTTACTCCTGTAGATTGAATCAAAAATTGAGTTCAAAATTCCTAGAAGGTTACCAATATGGCAGACACTTGAAGAAGCCTGGAATGTAGGATGACAGAAAACCGGCTATAATGACAACTAAGATGAGAACACTAGTCTGAATTTATCAGTGAATAAAAAAAATGTTTTGTTTTGTGCATGTATGTGTGTGTGTGAGAAGGCTCAGATATAGTTTATCTAGGGGATAAAAGTTCAAAAAAGGTTTGTTTTTTTTTAATTTTTCAATTTTAATAAAAAGCTTTAATCCTATAAGGTATTTTGTTTACTTTTTATATTGAGAATTTTTTTTTTTTTTCGCAGAATCTGCTGGAATTGTTAGAACTGAATTCTTCCGGTCTTCCTCTGGACAAAGTTCGTAGTTACACTTACCAGTTATGTAAAGCAGTGCACTGGTGCCATATTAATGAGGTTGTTCATCGTGGTAAGGAAAACAATAACCTTCTGATTTTTCATTTTTATCTCCTTTTAAAAATCAAACAACTGCTTCAAAATGAAAAAAAATGTTTTTTGTTTGCTGAAGGTATCAGCTTTTTTGGTATTATTACCTGGGCAGGTAATTATTGTAGACTATATTAGCATTAGATTTCTGTCTATCATTTTACCATACCATTAATAAGACCTAAGTGGGCAGTGAGATGAACACAGGGAGAGCAGGATTTATACCTGAATCTGAACTTCCTTGATTCTACTTTCTAAGTTATTAACCACTATTCCTATTTCCATTTAAATGATTAAAAAAAATGCCCAATTTTTTGATAGTTGCAATATCTTGATTGGATCAAGAAAGTTATTTACTGTTTGCACAACAGTAATGGAAACAGCATATATCCACAGTTTATAGGTTTTAAAAATCCAACACTGTTTTATGTGAATTGGTTACCTCGGCTATCCAGCTTGAACTATCAGGATCTAAAATTTTTCTCTTTTCCCAAAAAAAAGTCTCTTATGCTGCATGTGTTTACATAGGAAGTGGACTAAGTGAGGGCTCAGTAGAGGTTTCACAAGTTAACATGGGGAAACCATGATAGGATATGACCATGAAAGAGTCAGTTACACTGTTTCTGTAGAATAAGCAGTTAGCCAGTGTCCTGTGTGGTCATGTACCATCCTATTTTTTGACCTAAACGAAAGAGTCATAATGAAATTTGATTTTGAGTGCATCACTATGAACACAGTAATGTAGAATAGGCTATTGCTGTGACCCACTAACAAGCATGAGTTGTCAGAAGGTATGTCATAATCACTACTCCAAGAAAAGAAAGGCTACAAGTAATACAAACTTTCCTTGAGAGCATTACATTTAAATTAGCCATTTATCCATATTTACCAACCCCTCCGCTCGGGCAGAATATGACACAAGGTCAATTTCTAAGCGGAGTTTAACAGGTTTGAATTCAGAGTTTTCCTTCTCCTAGACTAGTTGCCTCACCAAGACTGAGGAATATCAGTCTGCCCAACTATTTACCCATAGCTGGAGGGAGAATAATCAGTCTCGTCCAGGATTTGAACTCATGTCGCCATGTCCATTTCCCACGACGATAACCATTACATCAAGCAACTTGTCTTAAACTAAGTATAACTTATATTTGGCAATATCTGTGAGTATAGAGACACCTAGTAAGAACTAAACTCACTATTCAGTAGTAATTGATCTGCAAGACTAGCTTAGGAATCATTACATCATAATAAGAGACACACATGGCCTAATGATTATCATCATAGGAAATGAACTTTGCAACCTAAGTTCTAAAGCTGGATGAGGCTGTTTGGTTTTCACTTCATGCTAATATCTTTGGGAAAATCCTGAATCCATCTCGTATCTTTTTCCTCCAACTACAGTGTATCACAAAAGTGAGTACACCCCTCACATTTCTGCAGATATTTAAGTATATCTCTTCATGGGACAAACACAGACAAAATGACACTTTGACACAATGAAAAGTAGTCTGTGTGCAGCATACATAAAAGAGTTAATTTATTTTCCCCTCAAAATATAACCATTAAAAGCTAAACCCCTGTCAACAAAAGTGAGTACACCCCTTAGGGAAAATTGTCAATATTAACCTAGACCATGTCAACTGTCAATATTTTGTGTTGCCACCATCATTATCCAGAACTGCCTTTACACTCCTGGGCATGGAGTTTACCAGAGCTTCACAGGTAGCCACTGGATCGCTCTTCCACTCCTCCATGACAACATTGTGGAGTTGGCGGATATTTGAGACTTTGCACACCTCCACCTTCCACTTGAGGATCCCCCAAAGATGTTCTATTGGGTTCAAGTCTGGAGACATGCTTGGCCAGCCCATCACCTTTACCCTCAGCCTCTTCAGTAAAGCAGTGGTCATCTTGGAGTTATGTTTGGGGTCAGTGTCATGCTAGAATACTGCTCTGTGACCCAGTTTCTGGAGGGAGGAGATCATGCTCTGCTGCAGTATTTCTCAGTACATGTTGGAGTTCATGTTTCCCTCAATGAAATGTAACTCTCCAGTACCTGCAGTACTCATGCAGCCCTAGACCATGACATTACCACCACCATGCTTGACTGTAGGCATGGCACACTTATCTTTGTACTCCTCACCTGGTCGCTGCCACACATGCTTGAAGCCATTGGAACCAAACAAATTAATCTTCATCTCATCAAAACATAGGACATGGTTCCAGTAATCCATGTGATTTGTTGACATGTCTTCAGCAAACTGTTTATGGGCTTTCTTGTGTATCGTCTTCAGAAGAGGCTTTCTCCTGGGGTACAGCCATGCACACCAATTTGACGTAGAGTGCAGTGTATGGTCTGAGCACTAACAGGCTGACCCCACCACCTCTTCAATCTCAGCAGTAATGCTGACAGCACTCCTACACTGATCTTTCAAAGAAAGCATTTGGATGTGACGCGCAGTACGTGCGCTCAGTTTCTTTGGACAACCTACCTGAGGCCTGTTCTGAGTAGACCCCACTCTTTTAAAACGCTGGATGATCTTAGCCACTGTGCTGCAGCTCAGTTTCAGGGTGTTGGCAATCCTTGTAGCCTTGGCCATCTTCATGTAGTGCAACAATACATCTTTTAAGATCCTCAGAGAGTTCTTTGCCATGTGGTGCCATGTTGGAACTTTCAGTGACCAGTATGAGAGAGTGTGAGAATTGCACCACAAATTTGAACAGACCCACTTCCTATGCATACATGGGCCTAGTAACACTAATGAGTCCCACGACATTTTGGAGGGAAAATGACAAGCAGTACTCAATTTGGACATTTAGAGGTGTAGTTTCTTTGGGGTGTACTCACTTTTGTTGGCAGAGGTTTAGCTTTTAATGGCTATATTTTGAGTTATTTTGAGGGGAAAATAAATTAACTCTGTTATGTATGCCGCACACAGACTACTTTTAATTGTGTCAAAGTGTCATTTTGTCAGTGTTGTCCCATGAAGAGATATACTTAAATATCTGCAGAAATGTGAGGGGTGTACTCACTTTTGTGATACACTGTAGAAGTAAATAGTTAGACAGACTAGGTTCTTTAGCTTTTATCTGGTAATGTATTTACCAAACACCTACATCTTGGGTAGAATGTGATGCAAGGTCAATTTGTAAGTGAAGTACAGCTGGCACATTCAGAGTTTTCCATACACCATGACAATCTGCTTCTTAAAAAAACTTAATATCTTAATTTAGTACAAAGCTAAAAGTATGTAGCACCTTGTGAGGATTAACCACACTACTTAGTTGTAATTGATATGTAAGTTTAACTTGTTAACCATTACACTACCATAAGATGCTCACAAAGTAGAATATTACGAGGCAAATTTCATTCTTTCTGTTGTAATCCAATTTTATACAAAAATAAAAGTAAAGTTGGCGACCTTAGTTGAGGGTGACCCAAAGGCTCCTTTTCAATAGCTACCACACCGAGGAGTAGGGGAGGTCACTACTCCATTCTCTGGATTGCTCCACTTTACCCTTGATCCTTACCTTATAATGCTGAGTGTTAAGCAAGGTGGCATCAAGTACCATTTTTTGAGTCTTTGGTATGACTCGATCTGGGATTGAACCCCGGTCTCCCGGATCATGTGCAAACACTCTACATATTAGACCAATAAAGTCGGAGGATAAATTTGAATATCAATCCCCAAATATGATAATTTTCCAGAATGAGTGGCAACTGACATATATTATCTTAGTCATTGTTTCTTAAATATTCTCTTCAGTTTCATCAGAAAGACAGACAAATGAATTTGCAAATTGTCTAGAAGGGTGAGTTATTTTGTCAGAATTTTATTAAAAGCAGTTATCTCCAAAGGTGGTTTTGAAACAATGAATGGATGTTTACCTATTAGGTTGTTATGGTACCATTTTGGAGATTAGCACTCTTGTCTACCAAATGACTGCTAGATGGCAGAGCTAATATATTGTGAAGGAAGTGTGAAATTTTCATCCTCTTTAGTTACAAGTTACTTTAGAAATAAAACCTATGTGGTCCTTCAGGAACAGGTATGTTTCATCCCTATATAACCTTGTGTCACATTAAACATGATACTACAGAATAGTACATAGCATTCAATGTCCTAAGCTTACTTTCTAATACACAGGCATGTTTAATTCTATCCACCCAACCACCAAGCAACATTTCTCAAATATGTAAATTTCACACAAACTGTTTTCTCTTGTGTGTATGATAAGTACATTTCTACATACACATCTTCATTTACTCCTTTCATATTCTTTGTATTATCAGGTGATGAAGCTCCAATTCTGAATCTTTGGGGGTGGAATCATCCCTTCATTGCTACCTAGAATGTTAGGGTCCCATCTATTGGTCAAATAGATTTGTTTGAGATAATGAAGTATTTACTTGTTTAAAATGATTGTGAAGATACATTTTTGTATTGTATATAATTTTAGTGTTTATCCATACACTTAAATCTTTCCCTTAAATGAATTTTCTGTTTAGGAAATAAGAAAAAGTCACATGGTGCTTGATATATAAGTGTGAAAGGTACTGCTCTTGTATGACACCTTAAGCTCTTCTATCTTTTGGTGTACATATTTAGGTGCAATAATGCATAAGTGTGTTGGTGAGAGCATATATATATGAGTATTTATACATATAGGCATAGCATATATGTATGAATAAGTATGTGGGTGCAAGTATATATGTTTGCATGTCTGTGGATATAGGCAGTATATCTGTATGTACATGGATGTGTGCATATAGTAGTATCAAATGAATAGCTAAAGTTATAGAGATCAGCAGATTTTAATAAATAATAAAATAGAAAGAGAAGGGTTTCTTGACAGAGACAAAAGGATTTTTTAATACCTGTAATAAACTGACATTAGAGATCAGTAGACAAAGGTATTTTGGCTTTGGGAGGTTTGTGTGGGAAAGTTGGTTTTCTTTTCTGAAAGTCAGAACCCCATATATTCTTGGGAGCAGTCAAGAGTTGGACAGAGTAGCAGTGGTTGGGTTGGCTGTTGGACTGAGCTGCTGGGTCAGGCTGTGTTTTCTCCTTCTCTGACCATAAGAAGCCTCAAGTCTAGACCAGTAACAATCTGAGAAACAAGAGTTAGCAGTTGGCTGTTTGACACAGAGTGACCCATGCTCAAGTCTTTGTCCCCTGACCATATTACAATAAGGGTTAGGGTCTATCCACTTAAACTGAAGATCAAAGTGTCTTGTATGATCCCTAACCGCCAGAACTGCTCAAAGAGGAAATAAAAATTAGAAATGTATTTTTGGGTTCTTTTATTTTTTTATTTTTATTTTATTTTATTTTTTTTTGTGGAACTAACTCATGACTAATTCAGTTTCGATCAAAGCTTGCAGTTTCTTAAAAACAAGCACAACATGAGTTTGAGGTCATTTAGTAGGTGAAAATGGGAAAGTTGCAGAATATACCACCACTCTAGCACAATTTGTGTTTTGCCTAAAAATATTTTGTTAAAATATATCACTTCTGATTTCATTATTTAAATAAAAAATTTAGCATTTGTGACATGCTGGTGCCAACTGCCTTGACTGCTTTCAAACCATACAGACTCACAAGACAGCATATTTAAACTAAAGGTGATGTGGCCTTCTGACACCTCCCAATAAGGAGTGAATGCAGAATCTACAGAGTTAACAGATATATGGGAGGAGTAAAATTGCTTTATATATGTTGCTCAGCTCTTCATTTAAATTTTTTTAAATTTAAAACATCAGTCTCTGTAGTCTTTGATTAAACATTGTACATAAGATTTCAATAGATGAATAAAGCAACAGTTTCAGATTACACTGGATTAAGGATTAGCACTATATAAACAGACCCTATGCCATTTTTAGCTGTGTAGTATAGATATGGATTCTGCATTAGTCATCTTGTTATACTTGGTTGGTTAAAACTCATAATATACTTTAAAATAGGCACTTCATTAAATATCGGCTATATATATATATATATATATATGGAGTCAGAAAAAATCTACCAAGGTTTCACCTTACCAGATCATCAGGATGATTCTGATTCAGAATCATCCTGATGATCTGATTAGGTGAAACCTAGATAGATTTTTTCTGACTCCGTACACATTTTTATTTCACTCTACTTAGTGTATTGAACACTCGTTTAGCTTTTAGTACGCAACTACATTTCACAACAAAAAAAATCAGGCAAACTTTTGTTCTACCAATTTTTTCTTTTATTACTACCTCTGTTTCACAATAGTTGTTACTCTTGCATATATATTTCTTATACGAACTACAACTACGAGGATCATTAGATAAGTTTCCAGACTTTTTTTGTATGAACACTTTTATTGATAGTACACACATGAAATTCTAGTCCCCTTCGATGTAATCTCCTCCGGCTGTAATGCACTTGTTGTACCATTCCAACAACTTCTGGAAAGCCCCATGGAAGTCGTCTTGTATGAGTGTGTCAATGACCTTCGTCACAGCCTCTTTCATCTCCTCAATTGTCTCATAACGACAGCCTCTGACCTTAGGGAATAACCAAAAGTCACAGGGAGGACTATAGGGAGGGTGGGGAACTGTCTTGATGCTCATCTTGGTCAAATAGTCTGGGACAAGGATGGAGTTGTGGACTGGTGCATTGTCCTGGTGGAAATGCCACTGACCCGATTTGAAGAGTGCTGGCCTCTTCTGACGGAATCTCTTCCCGAACTTCCTTAAAACCTCAACATAGTAACCCTAACCCTTTGGCCAATCAGCTCTGGTATATTGACTTCCTTACTCCTTCCACACCTCTCATCATCCCTCACAGACTCCCTGCCTTCCTTGAATCTCTTATGCCACTCAAAAACTGATGCTCGATTCATACAAGATGCTCCAAAAGCAGTTTGAAGCATTCCATATGTTTCTGTGACATTTTTTCCAAGTTTAAAACAGAATTTTATTGCATATTGTTCTTCTAAAGTGTCCTCACATCCAGATTGCATTTTTGAAATTCATCAGCTGTGACAATCAGGTTTTAGTAGGGTGTATTCCAATTGCTGCTGTAGCTGTTCATTTAAACCAGAAATCATAAAAATTGGTCAGTCATCTCATAAGATGTATAGCAATAACATACTGAATTTTCAAGAGTCTTACGACAATCTTAAATGTGTGGGGATTGTATGTAATTTGGTTATTTCAGTAGATGTGCGTCCGTACTTTACAGGTATTGCTCTCTAAATTATTTCCACCACAAATACAACACAAAACTTTACAATTGCGTGAAAGAAATGGAATAGAACACAACGAACATTAAACAACAAACAATTTAATATGCATATAACAGAATATGAAAACAAATAAAATACATGATGTGTAAATGGCCTTTTGGAAAATAAAGTCTGACAAGAAGAAAATAAATTTGTTTAAAGATGTGTGTATGTTCATGTTAACGGAATCCGTAAATAAGTCGTTCTTACTTACATTAAGTTCATGTCTTGTTTTATGATTGTGGCGACAGTGTGTTGCGGTGATGAAAGAAAGTTTGTCGGGTTTTTCTTTTGAATGTGATTCGCGGCCATCTGAAGCTAGGTCATGAACTTTAGTTGAGGAAGGAAAGGAATTTTCCAGACAGAGTATTCAGCTACTGCTTTACTGGCTTAGTGGCTTGTGTTGTCTTAGTCTTCGTTTTCGTGAATGGCTCCCTAACTCTGTGTTATTTATATCCTACAGGTGGATCAAAGAATCGTCCTAAAATTTTGACGCATAGACATTTATTGACCAATCAGATTTGTATTTTACTATTTTATTTTCAAGCCTAAATATTTTCTGTTAGTTGACTTCCGATCCTATTTTTCTCGAATGTTCTATGTTTTTAGCTGATTGGTTGAAAAATATAAAAATGTAACTTAAATGCTAATACAGTTTTGATCCTAAATTTCTAGAATGTTCTTAAGTATATTTTTATTGCTTATTTTAAGACTAGAAAAAATGTGTATCCTATGAATGCCTTTACAAAACAGTCAGGAAACATATTGAATGCACCACATATTATGAAACAAAGGAAGTATTTTTAAACTATTCTTAAAATATTTTTTAAATGCTTTTTTCTTCTTTTGATTCAGATATTAAACCAGAAAACCTGCTGATTACATCCAACAATGTCCTCAAATTGTGTGACTTTGGTGAGTTTAATAATTAAAATAGCATTCAGGAATTATTATTGAGTAAACTTTGCTTAGTCTGGCAGACAAGTTGCTTACATTACCTATCATTACAAAGTATTCATCCATTTGTGTACTGAGCAGACTGTTCACTGCTTAACTTTGTTGATCTGTCAGGAATTGATTCTTTTGGAGCGATTTGACCATTAGTCCAAAGAACCTTAGGGGTTTGCTTAGATTTGTACAAAACTGCAAGTATGGGGCACGTAGTGAGGATTGAATTCACTTTTTAATAATAATTGATCTGTGAGACTATCTTGCTAGCCATTACACCATAGCAACTTACTGTGAAGTTAGCTTGAAAGTAGTGATTCCTGTCAGATCACTGAAATTAAGCAGCAATGAACCTACTCAGTACTTAGATGAGTGACTATTTAGTAACAGTATGTTCTGTAAGCAACCTAACACTCATGTACCTTACTAAGCAAAGCTTAATAAATAACAAACATGATACCTGCATTAAGGAATTTATTGTAATTTACTAAGCTTTTGGCTTAGATGTAGCACAAGGCCACATGAATTGGGCACCTAATGAGAATCGAACTCACTCGTGTAGGTTTGCTAGTCTACCTAGCTAACCATTACACCACCCGAGGTGCCCTGCATTAAGGAATTTATTGATGTTTCTATTAACTTACTATCAAATGGGTAGTGTTTGTCTTGCCTTATTTTGTTTTAATATTAATCTTGCTCCAAGATATGATATGTCAACAACAATTAATCAAATCTGAGGTTATTTCAAAATATCAAACAGCAACCCAGTTTTTATAATGTATCAATTCTTCTAGCAAAATTAATATTAGAACAAATTCCACTTGACAGAGGTTAGATTTGCATAAACCAAAATCCAACATTCATCAATTAAAATATATCATTTAATTATAAATTGTTATTAATAACACATAAGAATACTCTCAGTAAATGTTCTTATTTCCTAACTTAAATACTACCGCTGACAAAAATTATATGATTAGCATTCTTAGATGAAATAGATTACTGAAAGTGTATGTGCATTGAAATGTGAAACAAATCCAAGTATTCGCTTTCACAGCAGTCTTCCTCTGCTCAGTACTGCGCTTGCAGAATAAATCTCCACAAACAAAAAATGTCTCGTTGTTACTCTCGCATATGGTGTTTTTATGATTGGCTGGTACGTTCACTTTGAAAAATGTGCATACGCCACTCTCGCAAATTCTCCTCACTCGAGACCGCATTTTATCTTAAATGGAGGTATTAGGGTGGCCATGCTTCTTTTTTCTCTCAAGCCCACCACTCATTTTGCACACCAGGCATATACATGCTCGCTTTGCTAAATGGGGTGAGTCATCTTCTCTTTAGTAGCTGAATATTCAGACTTCTTAAAACATTCCTAAAACAAACTTTTAGCCGTAGTTGATATGGTTATTATTGTTTAGCGAGGGGAACCATTTTGTAGCCAGAGTTTTTGTAGGATGATTTTAGCTGGAGAAGTTGGTTTGTTAGTAGCGAGGGAAAGTTTGTTGTTAGCAAGGAAGATGGGTGTAACGTATGTGTGTTTACGTTGTGTTGTTTCCTCACTGAGTTTGTAAGGTCCCTCGCTAATAGTTGTTAGGAATAAAAGGTAGAATGATGAAGAAGTAAGATGGCGAGAGTCGAAATGTGTTTGAGGATAAGGTTTTTATTTGCAGCATAGAATATTGGGTTTGCTTTTGGTGCTGCAAGACTCGTGGAGTTTAAGCGTGTTAGTATTGAGACGAAATGGCGTTATGAGATGTTGAGAAGGTTGTGATGGCAGCGTGTGTCGTCGGACGTGTGAGGGATTGTGTTTTTTGGATTTTTGACGAAAGACATTGTTGCAGTTGTAGGAATTGAACTTTGGATGTCACTGTGTAGTTTTGTGTGTCTGGTATTTGGGGAGAGTATGCGTTATCTCCATTAAGGTGGACCAGAGGTGAATTGCGAGCTAGCGTGTCGAGAGCGGGATTACGCTCAGATCGACATAGCCAATTTTGGGGTGACATAAAGTTGTGCCTGTGCGAGGCATGTTGAATGCATCTAATATATATTCAACTGGGATTCCTTATAAGGAATCCATAAATTAGATGGGTTCCCTCATGTATCCATGTTGTTGCTGCTGCTGCTGCTATTTTAAAGCCGCAGTGAGATGTCTGCACTGGGTGGCGTTGTACAGCCAAAGCATCGCTATTGAAGAACGGCCAGTGGGACGTCTGCACTGGTCGGCGTTCTCCAGCCAAAGAGGGTGTGTTTGGCAGCTTACCCGATTTTCTGGCCGGAAATGAAAGTCTGGGCTGAATAGGATAAGTCATCCTGATTGGGTGAAATTAAGTGTCAAATTAAATTGCGCGCCAAACCAAAATACGAAATTTTTCTCTTCTCTACAAACTAGATTATATTTCCCTTTATATATATATATATATATATATAAAGAATGATCAATTTGTATGTGGCAACCTATCTCTTTGAGTTGGGTGGGGTCGTTTGCTCCCTATGCCACCATGTTATGAAATTAAACAGTACTGTTCTTTATGATGAACAATCAACATTGTTAGTATTTTAATAAGGATGCTAAAAAGATGCTCTGTGTATAGTGCTAAAACAATAAACTTTTATGAATTCATTCCAAAGTGAAATTTTTCTTTCAAAATAGGGTTTGCTCGTTCGATCAGGGGAGACAACTCTGGATTATTCACTGATTATGTTGCAACACGATGGTACAGATCTCCAGAACTTTTGCTTGGGTAAGAGAAAGCAATATCTATGACTTAATCCCTTTATTTTTATGTCTTTTTATACTTATCTTTTTGGATTGTAAGATATGTGTTTCAAGTATATATAAACTTGTTCATCAGATTTTTAAAATTATAACACTTTTTGAAAATGAAAATCTTTAAATGAGTAAATTGTCTTGATTTGTTTTTTACCTGCCATTTCAATATTTTAGTCTAAGTGCTCTTTTACTAAATACCGTATTCTAGTCTGACTTGTTTTACTAGACACCATGAGCCTGCTATTTTGGACTGAGTGCTACATAGTTAAAGACTGATATTTGGGATTGAGTGCTGTTTTACCATGTAGCATGAGCCGGATATTTTGATTGGTTTGGTTTCTTTGTTTTAATGGCATATCAACTCTTTTTAGGTTATTTAATGCCGAAGCCATTCTCCTAGAAGGACAGTAGTGTTACTATTTAACCCATAGCTGGGAGAATAAGGGGGTTCATACCTTTTCCAAGGGTATTTGCCCGAAAGTGAACGTAATAGCGCGACTGGAGTACAAACTCGCGTACTACGATTCCGCAGTCCATCGCTTTAACCATTACACCATGAGGACACCCCCCGGATATTTTGAGTAAAAAACTTTTTTACTAGATAGTATTAGCTTGATATTTTGGATTGAATGCTGGTTTACTTTAAAACATAAGCCTGATATTTTCAACTTAGTTATTTTTTTACTATACATTTCAAACCTGATATTTTCGGCTGTGTACAAATACATTAAACTAGTATGTAGTACGCCAGGTATGGAGGTGATTTCAGAGAGGGAGTCTAACAACAACTTTGCTAAGCAAAGAAAACTTCATAGTATTGAAATCTTTATGGATCATGCACCTGTAAAAAAAAGCAAAGAAAAAACAATTGTTGAATCAATTAACTGAAACATGGTAACTTTAATGATATTGGAAACATGCTGCTTTAAAAGTTATTGTCATAGAAAATGTACTCATTGAGATGAGTTCAAATCCTGAGTGAGATTGTTTGAATTTCATTTTCTCCTCATGTCTTTCGCTAAGGCATGAATCCATCTTTTCTTCCTCTCCCTAGCTATAGGTAAATAGTAGAGCAGATTCTTTAGCCTTGGTACAGCAACTGGTCTAGGAAAAGTTAAACCAGTTGTATTCTTGCCCAGTCAGCTGGGGCTGTAGAATACACTGACTGCTTCTCTGCAGAAGGGTAAGACCTACCTCCAAGCGAGTGTTCTGGATATGACACTAAACAATCTGATTGTGAGGTTCCAGTAATGTTAGAGCCTTGGCAAATGCAGAGTACCCCTTCATTGCCATCACTCCCAGGTCCACTCTGGTAGAGTCCTATTTATGGGACAAACAGAACTAAACTGTGTACTTTTGTTAAACTGAATTGCTTGAAATAAAACTGTTTATATGTATAAAAACCATTAATAACCTACAAAGGTTCATGCACCATAAAACCAAACCAGTTGTATTCTGCAATAAAAAAAAATTGATTTGCTCATGTTGAAGGGGTTAGATAAATACAAATCCTAATGATAGAAAGAATTTCAGTTGTTTGAACAAAGCTTGGAATGCTGATAATTCTAATTAGCTAAAAATAACTTTTTGTGTGGTACGAAACAAAAATTTTCTATTCTTCATTAAACTTAGGCCCCTGAATTCAAAACCTAAGTTTTAACTATATTGTATATGGTATATCAAAAATAGATAAATAACAATCTCAAAATAAGTACAACCCTAATATATATTTATGCAGTTTATTTTTGTTTACGTAAATGTTGCAATTTCATTTTTAATCTTATTGTACTTGTTAATAAATAATACCTAATAATATTTGTGTTATATAGTGAAATCAGTGTTTGTTTATTTAGTTTAAATCTTTTAACATCAACACAAAATCTCAAAAAAAAGAAATGATGCAAATACGAACCTATGAAAATTCTGGATAATTTGTAGGAAGATTTATTTCTATATGATGCCATTTAGAGATAAATATAGCTATTGTCAATGTTGTTCAGTATGTAGAAATTATCACATCCCGGTGGTAACTTTTTTGTATTAAATTAACAGGCCGCCCAGTTGGCTGGGGCTGTAGAATACACTGACTGCACCTCTGCAGAGGGGTAAGACCCCTCCAATGAGTGTCCTGGATATGACACTAAACAATCTTATGGTGAGGTTCCAGTGATGCTGGGACTTTGGGGAATGCAGAGAACCCCTTCATTGCCATTGCTCCCAGGTCCACTCTGGCCCGGCGTGGTAGCACCTGATAGTTCTATTTAACCCAAAGATAGGGCCCTAACGGCATACTTATGCTAAACAGAATTGTTTGAAATAGGGATGCTTTTGACAATTAAACCCTACTTACATTTAAACTGCGTGCTCATGCTATACTGAATTATTTGAAATAAAACTGTTTTTTGACATTGAAACTGTATTTACACAAAACTGAATTGTTTAACATAGAACTGTTTTGACATTTAACTGTGTGTAAACAAAATCTGTACTTATACTGAACTGAATTAGAACTGCTTGACTAAACTGAATAGCTAGAAATAGAAATGTTTTTCACAATTAAACTTTACTGTGTGCTTATGCTAAACTGAATTGTTTGAAATTGAACTGTTTTTGACATTGAAACTGTACTTACACTAAACTGAATTGTTGTATATAACTGTTTGAATAAACTGAATAGTTTAAAATAGAAATGTTTTTGACAATTAAACTGTGTACTCATGCTAAACTGAATTGTTTCCATCCTGCTGACTGGAGCTGCTGGTTGAGCAGTCATTGATCCGGCGACAGAGTGGTCAATGGCTTGCAACACATCACTTTGGTCCTTACTTGGTCTGACGGGCAGTTGGATTGAGCCCGATCCGATCAGCACATGTTTGTTTTTCTCCCGATCATGTCATACAATCTGCTCTTGTGAAACTATTTGATCTACTTTTGTGGAACTATTCCCAACCCTTTATTCCATACATGCTAGAAGGCGGGGGCTGAGGGTCAATTGTGCTGAGAGATAAGACACATGACTGCTGTTAGATTGTTGTGTAATTAAAACCAGAATTTGGCAGAGGCTCAGAATCATACTTTTTGCATGAGTATACAGGTATTGTATCCCTGTCTCAGCCAAGGCGAATGGGTTGCCCCCTTGGTTCATTCCCTTCTCAAGTTTGACTACATGGTGGGTGGTGGAGCATAGGACCAGTGAAAAATATATAGCAAATATGGCTTCTTTCTCAAACAAAATTTAAACATAATTTAAACGAATCGGACTCTTCTGACAATGAAACAGAAGCACCTTTTCCTAGATTCATAACAGTGCTCCAATTACTAATTTATCACCATTCATAATAGAAAAAGTTATATCAACAAGCCTAATACCAATTACTGTAAAAAAATTTAAAAATCAAACTCTGCAAGTCAAGGTAGAAAAAATGACAAAGTTTCACAATATCAGTGTCAAAACATACCGCTCACAAATCCCTGAACATGAGTAAGGGGGTTGTGAGAAGTAAAGAACTCTCCTTATGCACCATCGAAGAAATAAAAAGAGACCTAAAAAAGCAAGGTGTGACTGAAGTGAAAAGAGTGTCAATTAAAAAAGAAGGGAAAACAATAGAGACAAATACATACATAATGCAGTTCAACACCCCAAAAATACCCGAAAAAATAAATTGAGTGAGTCGAGCAATACTTACCCAAACCCATTGGGATGCTACAAATGCCAAAAATATGGCCATCATGAGGATAATTGTAGAGGACGTGAAATGTGCAGGAAATATGGTCAATAAAATCCTGACCACCACATTAATGACTCAATTCCCATGTAAATGTGCAAATTGTGGTGGCGATCATCCGGTGTACGCAAGATCTTGTGAGAGTTGGAGGCAAGAGAAGGAACTGTAAAACACCAGAATAATATTCCTTACTAAGACCACTCCCAAGCAGTTCAGCCTAACAAATCTCCATACAACAAGTATGAGACTATTGTTAAAACATTAATCCAACTGAAGCCAGGCGAATGGGAAAGCTTCATCAATAAAATCAAAGCCTCTCTTAAAATCAAAGCTACAGATACATCAAATAGATCAGTGGATCTTGCAGAAAACAAAGAGGAATCATCCGCCCAAACACAGATCCAATTGGGGAAAACTGATAAAGAGGAAAACACAGCAATAACACCAACCACACGGCCGATAAAACACTCTGTAACAAGATCTCCTACTAAAAGTAGATCAAAAGACAGAAGGTCCCCAATACAACCTCCCGCTTCAACAGATTCCTCTCCAAATAAAAAAAAACACTTAAAGAAAAACAAAAACCTACACCAAAACCAAAAATACAAGAAACAGAAAATACAGAAGCAATGAATAAATTCAGACAATTAGAAAAGATGGAAACAGCAGCCCCCAATTAACTAAATCTAAAACCCAAAAGAATAAATCAACAAACAGCCTGGAGCAAAGAACTAATAATGAACCACCAAATAACTCTATGGATCTGTCTGGATTAAATTCAATAAAAAATGTCTAACAAAATATTACAATGGAACTGTAGAGGAATTAGGGCTAATTACGAAGAACTGCCACTACTCCTAAATAAATTTAACCCCAAAGTAGTATGTCTTCAAGAAACATTCCTCAAAGATAAGAACCAGTCGAATATGAAACACTTTCAGTCATACAATCACCTATACAAAGATGGACACAGAGCCCCTCTGGAGGAATCTCAATCCTAGTTAGGAAAGACATACCTCAAAGCCAAATTCATATAGACACTGATCTCCAAGCGATCGTTGTCCAAGCAACACTACATAATCCAATTCACATCAGCTCCATCAATATTCCTCCACACGGGTCGTCATCAGTGACATCAAAATGAATGAATTAATCCAGCAAATACCAAAACCCTACCGATTACTGGGTGACTTAAACAGCCATAGTACCATATGGGGTCGCCAAAAAAATGATAAAAAAAGGTAAAGACATAGAGAAACTTATGCAAAATAATAACAAGTGCATACTTAACAATAAATCCCATACCTACCTCAACTCATTCACAGGTACTTACTCAGCCATTCACCTCACTTTATGCGATCCCGTAAGCTATATGGACTACAGGTGGAAAGTTCATAACGATCTCTGTGGTTGCGACCACTTCCTCATCCTACTTGAAATCCTACAACCTTTCCATGATGAAAGACTCCCTCATTGGAAACTAAACAAGGCAAACTTGGAAGTCTTTGAAACCCTCTGCCAACAAAAACTCTTCCAAGACCATAACACCACAGACCAAACAAAATATTTTACAGACACATTAATATCAATAGCAAATGAATGTATAACAAAAATCTCAACCTCGAATAAACACAAAACTCCCTGGTTCAATGAAGACTGCAGAAAAGCTATCCACCTGCGTAAGGCTGCCTTACGTAAATTCAATAAGCAACCCACCACTACTAATCTCAACGACTTTAAACTCCTCAGGGCAAAAACACGAAAACTTATTAAGGAAGCCAAGAAGAAAAGTTGGCAAAACTATGTCAACCAAAAGAAAATCTCCAGAAAACCTCAATCAACCACCCTCAAACACCTCACAAAAAAACAAACAGAAGCAACTACAAGATAGGACATAACAGAAGTACTAGCCAAAACATTTTCAGAAAATTCTTCTCTCAAAAACTCCAATCATTTCTTACAAAATCAAATCAGAGAAACAAAGACTCAGTTTTAAAACAAATAATTCAGAGAAATATAACCTACTATTTACACTAGCAGAGCTTAAATAAGCTATATAAACATCACATAATACAGCAGTCGACCCAAATGAAATACATTATGAATTTCTCAAACTCTTAACAAAGAATTCTCTCTACTACCTTCTGAAGATATTCAATGATATCTGGATAAATGGAACATTTCCAGAATCATGGAAAATAGCAACAATCATTCCTATATCTAAGCCTAGGAAAGACAACTCAAACCCAGCAAACTACCACCCAATAGCACTAACTAGTTACCTGTGTAAAACAATGGAGAGCATGGTAAACAAAAGACTGGTCTGATATCTTGAATCCAATAAACTTATTACCAATTCTCAATGTGGCTTTTTTTTTTTTTCCAGTCAGCTGGGGCTGTAGAATACACTGACTGCACCTCTGAAGAGGGGTAGGACCCCCCCCTAACGAGTTTCCTGGATATGACACTAAACAATCTGATGGTGAGGTTCCAGCAGTGCTGGAGCTTTGGGGAATGCGGAGTACCCATTCATTGCCATCGCTCTCAGGTCCACTCTGGCCCGGAGTGGTAGCACCTGATAGGGCCCTATCAATGAGTTAAATAGAACTAACAGCATTCTTATGCTAAAATGAATTGAGTAAACTGAATAGCTTGAAACAGAAACGTTTTTGACAATTAAACCGTACTTACACTTAAACTTGCGTGCTTATGCTTAACTGAATTATTTCAAATTGAACTGTTTTTCGACATTAAAACTGTATTTACACTTAACTGAATTATTACATATAACTGCTTAAATAGTTTGAAATGGAAATGTTTTTGACAATTAAACTGTGTACTTATGCTAAACTGAACTGTTTTCAATAGAACAGATTATTTACATAAAAATGGATTTGGCGTTAAATAACCTACAAAGGTTGATATGCCATAAAACCAAACAAACCAAACCAATCAATGTGGCTTTTGAAAATGGTGATCAACAATGGATCATGTGGTCAAATTGGAAACCTCCATAAGAGAGGCCAATATCCAGAAACAACATCTGATAGCAGTCTTCTTTGATCTGGAGAAGGCTTATGAGACCACTTGGAAGTTCAGAATAATGCAAGATCTCTACAGCCTTGGACTGCAAGGAAGATTACCGAACTTCATAAAGAGTTTCCTCTCAGATCAGCAGTTACGAGTCTGAATCAGATTGATATTTTCTAATCTCTATAAGCAGAAGGAGGGAGTTCCTCAAGGGAGTATTCTGTCAGTGACACTGTTTAATATAAAAATTAACAATATTACAAGGTGTCTTACTCCTGGAATTGATGGTTATCTTTACGTTGACAACTTCTGTATCACTTCCAGATCAAAATATATGAGAACTGCTGAGTGTCAACTGCAACAATGCATTAAAAAAATAACACATTAGGCAAACACAAACGAATTCAAGATATCCGAAAGCAAAACAAGATGCGTGCATTTTTGTCAATTGAGAAAAATGCACAATGACCCACTCATAAAACTAGAAGACACAGAAATACCTGTCATTAACAAGTATAACTTCCTGGGAGTTATTTTCATCAGGAAATTATCATTCATCTCCCACATAAAATATTTAAAAATTAAAACCACCCTCTCTCAACAACTCCTACGATTTGTTGCCAATACAAAATGGGGAGCTGACCATCAAGCGCTCTTTAAGTTTGAGCCCTAGTCCGTTCCCAGTTACACTATGCTACCTTTATCTATAGATCTGCTTGGAAGTCCTACCTTAAAAAGCTCAACCCAATCTACCACAAAGGCCGAAAACTGGTCTTAGGAGCCTTCAGAACTTCTCCAGTTGTCAATTTATACACCGAAGCCCATGAAGCACCCCTACAACTCGGATATGAAAAATTGGCTCGGCAGTATTACACAAAACTGAAATCCTGCCCATCCAACCCAGCTTATGATTGCATCTTCAACTGCAAATACAAACAACAGTATGAACAAAAAGAAAAAACCATCAAACTATTTGGCGCCTATTCTCCAAGAATTAGTAATTTCTGTTACAAATGTACATAAAAGCACAAATGCCACCTTGGATCATTAAAAAACCACGAATAATCTTCCAATTAAACAAACTCCACAAGACAAAAACACATCCCAGCACTTATCTGGAAAAATTTAACACAATCCGCTTACACCATCCTGACCATCAATATATATTAACGGATGGCTCCAAGAATAACTATAAAACAGCATGTGCCGCTGTCTTCAATAAAACCATTCACAAGAAAGCCCTTCCATTGAAAAGCTCCATCTACAATGCAGAAGTATGTGCCATTGACCTTGCCCTCAACATCATTTCTAGGGACAAACACAACAAATTTATTATATTCTCTGACTCACTCTCTGTTTTAACATCACGGAAAAATAAAAAGCTGGAGAACCCATTAATTGTTAAACTGCTCAGTAGACTAAACTCAATGTCTAGTCATAAAAAAATAATTTTGTGTTGGATTTCAAGCCACATCAGAGTGAGCGGAAACAAAAGAGCCGACTTGGCCGCCAAATCGGCCTTAGATCTAAGCCCTGAAGTTCTCTCCATTCCATATACCGATTTGAAACCAACAATCAGTAAATTCCTTCACACAAAATGGCAACAACAATGGGACATGAACATCCATAATAAACTCTTCCAAATTCTGCCCACCTTGGGAGAATGGAGACCAGCTTTTAGAAAATCTAGAAGAGAACTAGTCTTTATATCCCAATCGCGCATTGGTCATACAAGGCTTACTCACGCTTACATACTGAAACAGGAACCACAACCACAGTGTTTGACCTGTCAGACAACATGCTCAGTTAAACACATTCTTATAGAATGCAGAGCTTTCACTGTCATCAGAAAGCGATTTTTCAAAGTGACTAGTCAAACCGAATTGTTCGAAAACGTCAAAATAGATGACGTTCTGTTCTTCTTGTGAGAGACAGGGTTGTACGAAAAAATATGATGAATCAAAACTGGTTAATCATGTGCAAACAAATCAAATCCTGCCTATAGAAAATTTTACCTACTTTGTGTTTGTCCAGAAATCTTTGGTTGAATGTATATACATATAAACAGAATTTGGCATTAAATAACCTACAAAGGTTGATACACCATAAAACCCAAACAAACAACCAACTAAATAACTGAGTAGATCAGGCCATCATTTCTACTATAGTCTTTTTGCATAGACAGTTGATATTCTCTTAGTTTCAAAGCATTTTGGAACCTCATTGATGGTATTCCTTCTTTGTTTTGGTCAGATACTTTTATTTCCCAGGTTAGGTCCTTCAATCCTGTGTCTTTTCCTTTCAAAAGCATCTTAAATTGATAAATTAAGTGATCATGCTGCAAAATATGATTTGCCTATACATTCCACCATGTGACACAGTCATTTTTTAAGTGGAGTAAGATTCAAAGATTTCCTCCTCTTAGACTGCTTGCCTAACTAAGGCAAAAGAACCCAGTCTGCCCTACTATTTACCCATAGCCAAAGGGGGAGAAACAGATAGATTCATTCCTTTCCAAAGGTATGAAGTGAAACAAAATCACTACACACAAACAATTAACAATTATTTATTCAAACAATAGTGTAACAATAATATATATATATATTGTCGCTTTTGTTGTTTTTGAGAGACAGACAATTGAGGTATTTGGTTGGTGCTGTCTTTCTGTGTTACTCGGAGAGTGAGGTTTTTGCTGGAGAGGCTTTATTTCTTGGAGTGATTTCTTTTCTTATTCTCTTGTCTTGGATATTGGATCTCTTCTCTTCTCTAACCCTAAAAACATCTATTTTTATAGAGGATTTCCCTGGGAACAAACATTCCTGATTGGCTAACCAATCACATACAAAAGTCATAGGTAAATAAAGAACAAGAGCACAACAAAAATCAGTTTTTATCAGTATATGACTCAAATACTATTTTCGGAATAGTGTATTATGCTATTAAGTCTAACTGCGCTTATAACAAAATGATATTTTAAGTCTTTTCTGTTATTTGAATTTAACATTTAAGTTTTAAAATATATTTTTTCCAATTATAGGTATAATCCTCTGATATATAATTCTAAAAATATCATTATAAAGTCATGGTGATAGCATGGATTCTCTTGACCATCTCACCATCCATCCCTATTGGTCATCACTCTCAATAAGGTCCTTTAGACTACATCCAGTGTAGAGCTGATGTATTTAAGTTTTTGATGGTCAGCCAACACTGTACATATGTAGGAGTCCACAAGAGAATGTCACTCATGAGTCCATCCCAACTTCTCCAGCAGTGCCTAACTGGTCTGGTTCATCTTACTTGAATTGTTTGTGGGAGGTAAGTGGCTGTACAGCAGCTGTTTTGTAGTGTACTGCTTCCAGGATTTGTTCAAAACAGCATGTAACATCTTTGGCAGAAACTATTACAAACACATACTACTCAAATTATCAAGCACTTCTTGAATTTGCAAGAAGCCTGCAGCGGGAGATATTGGCATCAACATAAATGCAGATAAAACAGAGTTCATGCATTTTAAACAAGAAGGAGCCTCTAAAGTTAGTAGACCAGTTCACATACTTCAGTAGCAATATCTTATCTACTGAAAGTGATGTCAACATCCGCTTAGTGAAGCTATTGACAGGTTATTGATAAAGGAAATCTGATCTCTCCAATAGAATAAAATGGGATTTCTTCTGGGCTGTGATTGTCAATACTACCATATGGATGCTAATGAAATGCATAGAGAAAAAACTAGATAGGAACTACACAAGAATATTATGTGCTGTTTTGAACAAATCTTGGAAGCAACTCCCCACAAAACTGCAGTTGCATGACCACCTACCTCCCATCTCACAAACCATTCAAGTAAGTCGAACAAGACATGTGGGAGAAATAAGGATAAACTTATAAACAACATTCTGTTATGGACTCCTACACATGGATATGATAGTGTTGGCCGACCAGACTCTGTGCAGACACTGGATACTGTTTAGAAGACCTACCAGTGATGTTGGATGATAAGGATGGATAGGAGAAAGAGTCAGGCAACTCTTTGCTGTCAATACAACTTGATGGTGATATTATAAGCCAGATATTTTTGGCTGGGTGATGTTTTATTATATACCTAGTGCTAGTTTTATATACAATGTAAGCTCCGTATTTTAGTTTGATTAGTTGGTTTTACAGCATGTTAGGTTATTTCATGCCAAAGTCACTTTAACAATTATGGTCTCCAATTATATATAGTATGAAAATCTATCTTCAAAATTATTTCAAACAAGGGAACACTTTATTATCTTAATTAGATCCGTTTGATTCATAGATGAATCTTAATAGGTACTAGCACTTAAAGTCAGAGTGTAGTTGGAAGTTATTGCAATGAAGGAGCCTCACCACTGGTTGCAGTTTAGTGATATATCTAGCACATCCTTTTTGGAAGTGGATGAGTTTTATTCCTCTTCAGGAAATGCAGTTGGCGTTTCCTAGGCCCAATCAACAGTGTACATATTTTAGCAGTGCTATAAATCTAATATTTTGGTTTGAGTGTTATTTTAGTTGAGCACCATTTTAGTATTTTGGCAGAGCATTATTTTTAGTATACACAGTCTTTCTTTTAATAGACTGATTGGATAACATTAAAGAGAGATATCTGTGCTTTGAAAATAAGTCTGAATGTTTTTGTATTCATTTACTTATTTATGCTTTTTTTTTAAGATATTGCCTGAAGGTTTCAAAGGGCTACAACTATAATTGTAGCAATTTACCTTTTCAAAATTAATTTGGAAGAATTCCATTTTTATATGCTAAATCATTGTTTAAAATTACAATTATTCCTTTTTAGAATTTTGAAATATATTTTTTAAATTGTTTTAAAATTAATTTTACAATTTCTATATTGATTTGGAATTTATTTTAATATAACTTATTTTAAGTGTGCCCATGAACTCATAAAATTAATATTGTCAATTATTTTTTATTCATAGTGCCCCATACGGAAAACCAGTGGATATTTGGTCAGTGGGTTGTATCCTTGGAGAAATGGGCAATGGTCAGCCCTTATTTCCTGGTGAAAGTGAAATTGACCAGTTGTATGTCATCCAATCAGTTGTTGGACCATTAACAGCAAAACATATTGAAATGTTTCATCAAAATCACAGATTTAATGGACTCAGGGTAAATTTGAATCTTTTTCCTGTTGTCTAATAGAACTGCACATACATTTATATATTTTTATTGGTATCTGTCAGTCTCTCAAGGCTGACAGGTCTACACCTAGATCTTAACACAGGTCTGGCCCAGGTTGTGTAGAAGATTGTCAATTGCACATGCAGTAGGTCTCTCATTCTTCTCAACACTGATATTATTTAAGGGAAGGGCAAGGTATTGTATCATGTGGCATCAGTGTTTCAGTAGTTACCCATGCAGCAGGTCTTCCTCATTCAAAATACCAATATTTTCTGAAGGAAGAGCAAGGTGCTACATAATGTAGCATCAGTATCATGGTAGTCGCCCATGCAGCAGGTCTCCCTTTTCATGAGGTAAGTCTCCATGATGTAGTGGCTAACATATTGGACTGCAATATTGTAGTAAGCAAATGTGAACTCCAGTCATGCTATTATGTTCACTTGTGGACTTGGAAATAGTATGAGCCTCCCTTACCTCCAGTTATAGATTAAATAGTAACACTACAATTATTCTACTAGTGGATTTTGCTTTAAATAACCCACAAAAGATGATGTGCCATTAAACAAAAGAAACTAAACCATCCCCTCTTCATAACACCAAGGCACAGTGCTATCCAACATGGTATCAGTGTCACAGCAAGAGTTAAGGTTGAACACATCAGACTGACTTAATGATTTTGCCTCTCCACCATGGCAAGTTACCCTATCATGTTAGTAGGAGGGTTGGATTCATTTTTCTTTCTTGATTAGTTCTCATTACCAATGCTAGAGAGCCCAGTCTACCCTATATGTATATATAACTCACACATTATACATTTGTATATATTTTTAGGTACAACCCTGAATTCAGGGGAATTTAGATGTAATCAAATATGTTTACTCACATTGTACCCATAAAAAATGAGAGTATTATTTATGTATAGACACTCCTACCAAGGATCAGAGGGTAGTATCTGTGCACTGCCTAGTATTAAACAGTTGTTCCCCAGCAGTTCTACAGAAGCCCAGAGGGTTTTATCTATACCCATAGAAATCCTGCAGTTATTTTAAGATAAAAGATAAAAATTATTCAGATAAAAACATTTTTTAAGCCTAGAAGATTATCTTAATTTCAATTTATTAATTAAAAAGATTTTTTTAGATGTATTTAATTATATTTCTCCAGGTACACTTGCTATACTCTGATCCTTGGAGTGTTCCAGGTATAGCACTAAACTGGTGAGGCTCCACTTCTGGGGATTGTGGAGTGACCCATTTTTTGCTATTATTCTCAGGTCTACTTTGACCCTGAGTGGTTGTACCTGTTTGGATCCCATGTATAGCTCAAATAGATCTGTTTGAAAACTATTATTATTACATAAAAATACTTTAAATCATATAACTTATTGCAAACAAATTATTATTATTGTTAAATAAAGATTGTGACTTGAAACCATATAATTATATCCAAATTACTTGTGTTATTTGAATTATTTGAAACCATATAATCGCTTGCAAAAAAATTGACTTTGGCATTAGATAACCCAACAATATTTAACATATTATAAAACCAACCAACCAACCATCTACAAGTATACCCAAGTCAAATCATTAAGAAAAAAGTCTCTGTAAATCAACATGTGGAATTAGTTTTGTCGTCATGGTTGTTTCTTCTTCTTCATTTCTGTCTAATCCTTGCTTTCACTTCCTTCAAATTTTTTGGGATGTTCTGCCAAAGCAGAAATTTGTCATCTTATGTAGAGCCAAAAACTCACTTATGCAAAATATGGGTTATTAGCATGAGCGGAATTTTGGCACTCCTCAGCCACCACTACAATCAAGTGCTTGCTCTGGCCATCCCCTTATATACAGACAACACACCAAACATGGTCACACTTTTACCGACAAAGACAGACTAATGGCAGCCGGTGGTTCACTCTATCTTTTGCTTCTATTACATCCTCCACTGATCTCATGATTACATATGTGGCAATCCAGTGCAGGTTTTTGGCGCCTGGTGCTTCTTCGCTGTAATATAACTGCGACTTTCTCCTTAAGAAGTATCACCTAATGCATCTGCATCTTGCCTGTGGCTGTTTGCGTCAGGGAAATCATTGTGCACATTGCTCATTGTGGTTATTTTACACTCTGAATAGAAAATTTGCTGTCACTCATACTTTCTGAGGCACTTGAACACACAATGTAACATAGGTCCCTTACAAGGCAAGGAATCTCACCAAGAATGCATCTGATTGCATAAGGGAATGTTCACCGTCTATCTGGGATCTTTGTCCAGATATGATCTCCCAACTTGTAACTTGTGTTACTGTTTGAGTTCATCTGAGGGCAGTGTATCAATGACTTTCAGTCAAACTCTGTAATGATGGTGGGGGCAGTCAGCAGCAGTACGTCGTCCATCACTTCAGTAATGGACGACATACTGCTGAAGACAGTTTTCTTGTCACAATCCGTTTCACACTCCAATGACACCATTCCGTGATGCCATTAACTGATGGGACATGCACGCAGCGAAATCATAGTCGAACTCCCCATTTGTTTAGGAAATCTCTGAAGAGTGCCCTGTCATTATCAGCGAGCATCTCAGTTGATGGAATGTGCTCGCAGAATAGAATTTCCAAGAGGTCAATGATGTTTGCTGCATCTTGCTGTCTCAGGTGACTCCAGTCAGAAAACCATGTAAACCTACTGTCAATAAGTCACGAGTAGTATCTGCCTTAGTAGTGGGTTACATCTATTCCCACTCAATAATAAGTGTCGCAGACTTCTAATTTGCCCTTCAAGCAATGCATGGGTGGTGGATCAATTGACTGGCACTCTTTGCAATTTCTAATTATGGCCCTCACCAACACCTTGGAAATCATGGAATCGACCAGCCTAACAAAATACAATGTCCTCTTTATATCAGGGTGACCACATCAGTGATGGATGGACTTTATTCAGTTGGAGTCAAGATTACTCATTGATACAGCACATACATGGTTTTGTGGTTCAGTTGTGTTCCTAATTAAATCAAGCCATCACTGTGGTACTCATGATAGACCATCGGCTCAATTATGTTTTGACTTCACCAAGGTTATTCCATCACCAATCCCTACTTTTGAAACAAGCTTCTGAGCACACAGAAGTGTCGTCTGATTAGCATTTCGACTGCTGCTTTGGTATGCAACCTGGCCTTTCCTATAAGAGTATCTGTGATCAATTCTTGTACACAAGCAAGTCGGTAAAGAGATGCAGCATTGTTGTTTCCCACATTAATTCCATGTTAACAGCTTTTAACACAGCACCGAGCTCTGCTAAGTTTATTGTGCTGCACATCCTTCTCTTTTTACAACCAACTCACATCCTCTTTAGTCGTGCTGTCATGCTCCTGTGACATTATCAACTATGACCTGATAGGAAAACCAACTCTTTTTAAAGCCACCAGTGACAGTCTGACTCTCTAGTAGATCTAGAGATTTGTTTTGGTCACCAAGCAAGCCTGGGACATATGAAAACACTTGAAGTGAATTTGGTCAAAGAGGTATCTTATCCTTTTTGAGGAGAAATTGAAGTTATCCATAAAAACACATCTATGCAGGCATATCTGATAATTATTCCAAATGAAGTGATTTTTCCAATAAGTGGAGTTCACACAGAAAAGTAAAGATAAAAGTCAATGAAGACCTTTTTAAGGCTTTTAACTCTTTGGTTAAAAGTTTCTTGTGTAGTCTCAGGGAGGGGGAATGGTTAGCCAGATCAGATAATACCCAAAAGTGAGTTGTAATAGCTTGATTCTAGAAAGGTAGGAGTGAGAATGAGAAGTGGCAGTTATGAGTGGAAGTCAGAGATGCTGAAGAAGTTGGAGTTGATACATGGGTTAGACCTCTTACTAACACTAAGGAAACAAAGGAATAGTTAATGTTTCTATGCCAACTGGACCCTACCCGGTTCTGAGTGAAATATTATCTACACTGGGGATTTGGAGGTTTTAACAGATCAGAGTCAGAACAGACAAGTGCTGAACAGACCAGCTGACTTTAGCCAATTCCACTGAAGAACTCAGAGAAAAAGAATTATTCCATGGATTGAATCAGAATTGAAAACTTAGCCAAGAAATGTGCTAAGAGTTGCCTGGGATATATTTCTTGAAATTATGATTATGTTCCAATTGAAAATCACAAATTAAATATTCATCACTCCTGCAATTTTAAGCAAGATTAACATCTGTGTTTTTGATTTCTTTCCTGTTATACAAATAATTTTGTTGAAGTTGGAAAGAATTGTCTAATTATATAACTCTCAAGCTGCTGTTTGCTGTGGTGTCTAATTCCTGCAGCAGATTTCTGGTCATTTGAACTCAGACAAAACATAGGCATGTAGAGGTCATCACAACCCATGGTTGATGGAGGAAATCTAATAATGATGGCTATGATTGGATATTCAGGGAGCTCTTTAGACTATCAATGAAGGTGGTGTTATACTCCAGTGAAACTCAGCTGGCTAGAGAGCTTGTGTCAACCCAAACATCAAGCTTAGGGCCATCACAGGGTCTTCTTGGTTCACTCTTGCAATCATCTCTTCCATCATCATGGTCAATGTACTCTTCTTTTTATGAATGCTGTCTCCATTCTAAGCCATTTAACCACTGGGTAGTGCTCAACCAGCTTTCCACACAGTGAAAACAGCACGTTGGGTGAGAATGTGCAGCATACACAGGACCTCATTCCCTCATTCCCATTTCAACAGTTTGCACTCCCTACAAACTTTCATGCCGAGTACACACACACCATCCTACTGTCGTTCCGGTTGCTTGCTCACAGCTTAAAATTGAACAGATTTTATCTCACTCTGGCTGCAGATACTATATTTTCATCAACAAAAACATTGTCAATATATACTGATGTTGCTTTTCAAATAGTGTTGTCTTTTGATAATGTAGCTTCCATGATGGCCTACATACTAGATGGTGCCACATTGAGTCCAAAACTCATGCGTGTCAAGCAGTACATTCTTCCCTCAAAGATAACAGTCAGGTATGGCCACAAAGATAGATACACACATACCTGCAAATAAGCCCTTCAAAGATCAAGCACTGACACATTGGGACCCTTTTTTTGCTACTTCCCTAGTTTGTGTGTACAGATGTCAGCATGTACCATATAAGCATTGATGTTCTCATTCACTTAGCAGAAATCTAATATGGGACACACCTTGGATTTATTTTTCTGAAGGACTGCCATCAACTGAATCAAGCCCTTTGGGGGTCCAGTTTCTCTTCCTAATAGGGAAGCAACCATCCATTCTCTAATCACATCCACAGCTCATGTCTATAGTCTTGCCGGATTTGAGCAGGCACTGAATATTCAGGCACCCTGTTTGCAAGTTCATTTGATGGATGATTACCTGACCATTTCCATGATGCTCTCCATACTCTAGTCTGTTCATTAAACATGGTGCTGAAATCCAGTTCCTCTATCCTAATTGCAGCATAGGCAGGTGAATCTGTTCTGTTGATAATGGCTTCACCAGACTGGTTGATGCTGACTTTGCCTAGTATGTTGATAATATCCATTGCAAGAAGCATATCAAAGCCTAACAGTTTATCCACAACTAGGACATTAGCTCTTATGAGTGTAAAATAATTAGGGTGGTAATTAATTCTATCAATTATTTTATTGATAATTGGTAATATTAATTATTCTATTATTTAGTTTGTTAAGATTGTGGACTGGTTACACACCTTTCAGTGTAAGTGTACTTCGTCACAAAAGTTCATATGGTGTAATTCTTACATGTGTGGTGGAATATCAGATTTGGCAAATTGTTTTATGGATCGCCAGAGTGCCATATTTTCAAATCATTGTTGAGCCTAGATGTCAGTAAAAGTAAACAAGTTGTGTTGTCAACTTAGGATAAGATTGATTTAAATTAAATAAAAATTAATGACACATGTTCTAATATGAATTGCTGATGCAATAATTAAGAAGATATTATATAAGAAAAGATAATTTTGGATTCAGGGGTGAGTTGAGTTTTGAAACACAAAGAGAGAAGTTGGGGTTAGATTTTGGTATGAATCAGTGAGAGACAGGGAGGTGGGGTGGCTGCAAAAAAGATACATTGAAAACACTTCAAGGTCTTTCTCTCTCCCTTGTGTTTGTGTTTACTGCTATGAAATTGTACTAATCTGAAAAAAAGCAGTTTCATATCAGAACAACATGAATCGCCAGTTAATATCCAACATGGTGCATCATGTTACATGTTCAAATTATCTACTGCCAGTATGATGGTTCCAAAGTCGTGGATAATTTCACGGTTAGCAGCCATGATATTCAACTCCTGTTGACTCTGAGGACTACACACTAATCCAGTCACAAAAGACCAAGAACATTCAGAGTCCATGCAGTAAAAAGAAAACAAAGATAGGTCCAAGCTTACACAGAAAACGTTTTTCTCCTAAACACTGTCACCACGGAAATTAAAAAAAAACATTGCAAACACTCACTATCAACAATGCACTAATTGAGTTACTGCTCAGTGGCTTCTCTTTTCCCATTTTATCTTTCCAAACTTATGCTGCCTTCTGAGAAGTCACGAGACTTCATGATGATAAAACAAATTTCCCAATAGTCCGCCAACAGTAAGTTTGCTCATTTCTTTCATCACGCAACTCGCAATTCATTCACTTTTTCCATTGCAACAGTATTTCTATTTTGTTTTGTTACATATTTCCTCCTGGACACTATATGCATGCTATGCATACTCTTTGCCCTTTTTATCAACTATTATTACATGATCATGATCAGATATGTAAAAAACCGGGGCAGGTCTCTTGTGTCGTGTGCTTCTTCGCAGTGAGGTAGTCTGTGGGTCCTTGTCAGATAAGTCATCAGCTTTCAGCTGCATCTATGCCAGGCTCTAGTTCATCTGGCATATCTCCAACCATTATTATCCTCTCACTCTCAGAGGACACATCTGAGTCATCTGTTGGGTGTTTCAGTCCCACCACAGGACACAGATCTCCGACATAGCATGGTATTCCATTGATAGAGATGTTTTGTGGGCTGGTAACTCCAGTGATCCACCCAATGTTGTATTTGTTCATACATCGACCACAAGGGAACTTCACTCACACTCAATCACCTGTTCTATAAACAGTTTGCAGTTGGTGAAATGCCAGTGCTGACATTTCATCAATCCCATTCATCTGTGCAGTAACAAATGATATGGTGTGATGTGCCAGTACATGGCTTCCAATATGGGACACAGCTATCCGGTGGCAATTCTCTTAACAGTTCTGTGGTATTGCTTGATAATGCCATTACCTGAGGAGACATATGCACAGTGGAAGTGGAGTTAGACTCTCTACTTGTCCAGGAAGCTCCTGAATAACTTGTAGCAAAAGGCTGTGTCATTGTCAGTCAAAATTTCAGCCTACAGGCCCTGCTCATAAAACAGTACATTCAGATAGTGAGTGACACTGTATCTTGCCGATGGAGGCATTGCCAGATGGTAAACCAAGTCGGACCACAGTTGATTAGTGTTAGAAAATGATCGCCGTTATAATAGGTAATGTCCATTCTTATTTGGTGCCATATCTCATCAACATTTAGGGTGCCCTTTAGCCAATGTGCAGATAATGGAGCGATTGATTAACACACCTCACACTCCCTGACAATAGTTTTTAGGACTGCCTTGAGCACTGCAGGATCAATCTGCTTCACAAAGTAGAGTGTCCACCTCATACCAGGATGACCACTCTGTCAGTACACAGTTCTTATTTGGTGAGGCCCAACTGGGCTCACAGATGTAGAGCAAGCAGGTTGCACAGGCTCAATGTTTTTCTTTATCATGTTGAGCCACCTCTGATACACTCTAGTCAGTTAGATCTGCCTGATTTTGATTGGACTTAACTAGGGTCACATCCACCAACGGCCTGTATTCTTAGACCAGCCTTGTCTGTGCGCTGAGCCATCGTTGGATAAGCATCTCGCGAGCAGCCTTCATTTGCACTCTGACCTTCCCCATGAGGGAGTCAGTAAATAGAGTGCCAAATTCATGCCTTTAATGATGGCGTCAAGCTCAGCTAGCTTTACATGTTGAAGGTCCTTCTCTGGCCATAGTCAACAGGCATCTTCCATGGTGGTCCCACAGTGTTCTAGCAACACACCAATAGCGAGAGAACTTGCATCGACCCACATGCCAAAATTTTACCCATTGACACACCATCTGCCAGTACTTGTATACTCTAGCAAGAACCTCCTTGATCATGGTGCTGAGGGATTTATCATCCACTTTGTCTTTCCAACTATTCATGACCTTAGACACTCATTTCTGGATGAAAGCCCTGACAACACTCCGCCATCCACCCACAGGAAGGTGCCCAACCAACTTGCCACATAAAGAGAAAATGTTGCATTGATTGATGATGCGAGGCATATCTAGAATCTTGTTTCCTTGCCTCCAGTAGAGCATGTTGTGCTCCCCCAGACCAAGCACTCATGTACCATTCTTTACTCTCTCTAGGTCTTTGTGTGCGAGACTGAAGTTGATAAGGTGTTGCTTCACGCACACTGCGGGTACAATGCTTTCATTTATGTACACATCATCAATGCGAGAACAGGTCTTACCTTCTCTTTGTTATGTTGGATTACTGCCATTAATAAGATCAAACCCTTTGAAGGCAGCAACTCCTCTTCTGGGTAAAGCACCAGTCATCTGTTCTCAATCCATATTTGCAATTCCTTATCGTACACTACTCGAGCACTTGCAGGAACACTATACTCCATACCACTTCCAGGACACTGTCCAGTATTTGATGTGTTGGTTGAATGCTGCACAAAAATTGGGGTCCTCCATTTTCATCATGGCACTCAAGGTAGAAACTGCCTCAGAAAAATCTGCCTCGTCTTGCTCGTCAATGCGCACCACTTAATGCTTTAATTATGTCCATACCAAGAAGAAGGTCAAATCCCAGTTGTTTGTTGTCTACCGATAACACATCTGTCTTAAGGAGATTCTTACCAGCTACTCCCAATGTGATGCTCCCAACGCTGTGGCTGACAAGGTACTTCCTGTCTGCACTCCTGATATAGTTCTTTTTGAAACCGTAAAAGATAACTAGACCCAGGAAGCATGAAGAAGGCCTCATGGTACTTGACAAGATAAAGTGCTTCACCACTTGGCCTATGACAGCTTTCAGCTTTAGGATTGGACTACTGGTGGAGAAAGGCCTCCTCCACCTTATGTACCCACTCAGCATCCCTTGTCAAGGATCAACCCAAGAAAGCCAACCTATCAGTGAGCCCATAGATCGAGCATCCCCTAGCTATCATTACAAGGATGCTAACAGCAAACCTGTCTGCAGACCATTGGCTTTTGACCTCCCCACAGTAACATAGAGAAGGATTGTTGCAGCAACATCTGAGAGCTCTTAGTCAGGGGAAGGACAGACAGCCAATAAAGGATTAAGAGGAAGTTGTACTCAGCGCACACCTCTGCTATGCCCTTTAAGGACAAGCACCTTTAAAGCCAGGTAATCACCTGCAATCTACCTTTACCTCCGACCAATTACGCTCCAGTCGGAAGCCGGACCCAAACTATACCGTTGCTCAAGTGGAATGGACCAAGTAAGGGAACACTACCTGTCCAGGCACCCAACCACAGACCTTTGCTCTTATTAAAATTTATCTTGGCTGTTTGTACCTCATGACCACCTTCTTCACAGCCTTTATGTCCAAACAGCAGGATGCAAAAGCTGTGATATCAGTGTACACAGAGACCTTTGCTCTGTGATAGCTGACAAAGGGGACCTCATGCAGGTTTGGATTTGGCTCCCCTTTGCCATCCCTAAGCCTATAGAGCAGAGGCTCCAAAGTGAGGACATAGAGAAGAAAGGACAGGGCAACTATGCAGGACCAACCTTTCAACTGTGAAAGACTCCAAGTGCTTTTTATTCACCTGCATCATTACTTGCGAGCTATGGTACAGCATGTTAATCCATTTGCGGAACTCCAGTTTGAATCTGACAGGCTCTAAAACCATCATCAAAAACCAACGGTCCACCTGATTGAAGGCCTTGGACTGATCTAAATTGATCATTGCAGCTTTAATGTTGTCTGTGTTTTGCAGAGTTATGGGCCTGTAATTGTCTAGTTCATCCCAAACATTCTTGCCACCTTTCTTCAGTAATGTGATCACTCCCTTGGTCAAGCTGCAAAAAATGGCTCTCTGGGCAAACCAGTGGTTGCATATATCCGTCAGAATAGACGCAAACATTATGTGACATCCTCAAGTACACTTTGTAGAGCAAACCACCCCAGTACTGGTAACTTGTTGAGGCCACCCAGCTTCAACACATCACAGCACTCTGTAACCAGCCCCTTGCAGCTAGCTACTTCCACTTCCTGAAGGTGGGGGAAGTTGGCTAGATAGCAGCAAAATTCCTGAACAGGGAGGTCAGGCAAAGTGCTAATGAAAATGTAGCTGAAAAGTTAGACCAAAGTAAGCAACCAACCATCTGGGAATTTTACAAACTCAATGTACCAATGGGGAAACCTTAGCATTCTTCCTCACGTGTGGATGTGTTGCATCTCACAGCTTCGTTGGGAACTCTTTAGCTTAGATCTAACTCCAAAACACTTGTAGTGCTCGCTAGCCTTGAGCTCAAAATCCCTCCAAGCTTGATCTATAGCTTAGGAATCCCTTCCTTCCACTGCATGGGAAAGCTTATCTAAAGACTTCATCACCTTGGCCCTATCTAGTTTGAGCTTTTGACCATACTTGATGGTGAAGTCCCTAATCTTATATTTTAGTCTATTCCTGATAACCTGCCCACTTGTGTCCACAGAATAAGGGATTTCAGCTAATTCTGGAAATCCTGTATCTCCAGTAAGGAGGTATTGAACTTCCAGACTACGCTTCTTGTTTTGAGGTCAGAGATCACAAAGAAGAGAATCCTTGGTTCCAAAGACTTGGCAATCTCCAGATGGGCAAAATTGTATTTCCTTGGAAATACTGTGTGTATTTGCCCACCCAGGTCTTCCAGGTCTTTAAGCTCCAGTCGGTTGATGATGTTCTTGGCAGGACATTCTGCTGATGTTTGGGCTAGTTTAGGATTTGACAGAGCTGGGGCTACAGGTGTTAGTCAGTCTGTCCCAATGAAGCTTATTGAGGATGAGCTTCTATCACTGGGTGTGCTGCCTCTTATTCTTGTTCTACCCCACTCAATGTTGTTAGCAAAAACTGGTTACTCAGGTTTGGGCCTGGAGATGGCCTTAGTTTCTTTTAACTTAGATCTGGTCCTTGGAGCAGCCATGGTTCCAGATGCATGCTTGGATCCTTCTTTTGATCTGGCCTTTGGGGTAGCCTCAGATTCAATGGTTGATTCAGCCTTTGGGATGTCCATAGTCCCAGATGCCAACTTGGGCCCTTTTTTTGCTCTAGTCTTTGGGGTGGCTACAGTCCCAGACACCTGCTTTGATGAAGAACCCTCCATGGCTGTGGGAATAACCTGGAGCATAACTTCAAGAAAGTTTCCACAACCAGAAGGTTGTTGCTTGATGATAATTTTTTTAAAAAGGCTTATTCTAACCAGCTTGATTTGGGGAAGTTATAGTATTGCTGAGAGATTTTTTTATTTCATTAGAAATAATTAAGAGCTCATGGTAAACTAGGGGGCAATGAATTCCAGCTAGCATCCAGCTGGCAGACCAAATAGTGTGCTGTAACTCAATACAGTCCTCAATAAAGCAAAAGAAAAAAAAGTAGATACTATACATGATGCATAAGTCGTACTTTAGGAATGTTCTGCCAAAGCAGAAATTTTGTCATCTTATGCAGAGCTAAAAACTCACTTATGCAGAATACAGGTCATTTGCATGAGCAGAATTTTGGCACTGCTTAGCCGCTACTACAATCAGGTATTCATGTTGGCTATCCTCTTCTACAGAGACAACACACCAAATGTAAGAGCAAGAGGACAGCCATTCTCACCTATAGCAACCAATGGTTCACACTGTCTTTCGCTCCCGCTACAATAACTTCTAATCACTATGAAAATGTTTAATATATAAGCATTTATTCTGTATAAAAGAACTACTTTTTCTTTTTTTTTAGTTTCCTTCAGTCAAATTTCCTGAAACTTTAGAAAGTTTATACGAAGGGATCCTTCCTGAAGTTCTTATTCACCTGCTTAAAGTAAGTGACAATTTCTGTTTAGGCCTTTGTAAGGATAAGTTTTCTATTTTGAATAGAAATACCTTTTAATGTAAATTTGAATGACTGATATTTATTATTTGATAAAAACATGTAAATAAATTTATGGCACTTCTGAGTGGTCAGTATTCTGCATTGTAAAAATTTGTAAAAATATTTTTAATTAATTTTGTATGCTTTGCCTCATGAAGAACTTCTACTCAGGGAATTTGTCAAATTTAAAATTTTTATGGATTTTGACTGGGGTTCCTATCAATCATAAATACAATGGTGAAATGGTTGCTAACTAAATGGCCATGAATGCACACAAGTTATATCCTTTGATTTGATTTCCTAAGTTGCAGCTGACATTATTGAAATCATTGTATTTATGTTGTAGATGGCATCATTATTATGATAATATAAAATTATTTTTATTAAGAAGTTATTACTTGAAGCTATAATTGTTTATAAATGATGATTATAATTAGTTACTTTGTAAAAAAAAGTCTAACTTTGACATTAAATAACCCAAAAAGGTTGATGCAGTATAAAACCAACCAACCAAACAATCTCTCCTGATTAAGTAGGACTTTTTGACTAAACTAAATTTTTGCAAATAATATCAATTCAATAAGATAATATAAAAGATATAATTGATAAATCTCTTCATCATCTACCACTGCTCAGAAGAAAAGACACACAAATGTCATCAGAAAGATGAATTAACTAAGAATTTAGTAGTTAGAAATGTCCTCTAAGTGGAATAAGGACAATCCACCCTGGGGATTGAAGGAAGGGTTTGGTTTGAAATTCACCGAATGCTCCTGAATACAACACACATTGGAAGAAAGCCAAAATCTTATGACTATAAGATTAAGACATTGGTCTAAATAGATGACTGTATAACTTGTCAGCATGCATCTTTTTATCTTTTGTTTTTCTTGTTTTAATAAATTTATTTTTTTGTCAGACAATGCTCCACCTTAATGATAAGGAACGAAATACCATTGAGGATTGTCTGCGACATGAAGCTTTACAAACTGAGTACCTGAAATACCACAGCCCATTCAGTTTGCCAAAAACAGAACATTCTCAAAGCAGGACAGGACAATCCAATCAACAGCAACAACAGAAAGACAAACTTCCTGAAATTAGCCATATGTAAGTATACCATCATGAAGTCTTTCAATAAAACTATTTTTAAAAATGGATGGGCTCTTTTCATCATTTAGCTCTTTCATTACCTTGTGTTGTTGTTAAATTAGTCTGACACTGACTCTTGACTAAACTCCAATATCTCCACATGGCAGAATGGAAAAAACGTCATCTTTTTAGCACCATTAATTTATTTCTTATGATATCTCATGGCTAGCCAAGGTTTCACGTTACTTCACCAGCATAAAAACAACAAGGCTGCCATACGAGATTTCTTTCCAGCAATTTATCCTTTCAAACCACATGTGTGATTGTATTCAAATCCCTAAGACTGATGACAATAAATTACTAAAACAAATAATATCATTCTGGTATTAATACTGATATTTCCTTTCATTCAAATTTTAACAAGATTTTTTTTGGCGGGGGGGGGGGACTTTTCTCCCCAACTCAATCTCCAACAACAAGGAACAGGGGTACCTTTTGTGGTAAGCTTGCAGATCATTGTTATTGAGTTTGAGTTTCCTTGTTCATCTAGCACTGTACCAAACTAAGCTAACTTTAGTAAATGATAAAACATAAAAAATAATGCGAATTGAAAATAAATCATAAGCTTTGGTGAAATTCACATCATGTCCCCTTGCCTCAATGACATCTAGTCAAACAAACCAGTTGCTCCATTTGGCCTTTAAGAAAAATCATTGATCGGCAGAAACCCACATCAAAGTTTTAAAACTCTTCCATACTCAGTATCTTTTGGTGCCATATTTGTTATTTTTCACAGGTGTAGTATTATTAGCATTTTTTTAGGTGGAACATAAATGGCCACTCTTCTTATTATCATTCTAAATTTTCCTGATCTACTGTTGATAGGATCCATTACAAAATCTTTTACATGAGACTAGAAGTAAATAAATGTTTTTCATAAAATGTTATTAAGTAAATTAGATTGATTGGTTTGGTTTCTTTGTTTAATGGCATATCAACCTTTATAGGTTATTTAATGCCAAAGCTATTCTCCTAGAAGAACAGTAGTGGTACTATTTAACCCATAGCTGGGAGGATAAGGGGGGGTCATACCTTTCCCAGGGGTATTTGTCTGAAAGTGAACATGATAGCGCTGTAACGTTACACCCTCACCCCCACCACATTAACTTTCTTCTAACCATGTCAATTCTTACGCCGGCCGGTGATCAACTAGTGGTTCGAGGGGGTAACGCACATTTCTTTACCTACACAAGAACACGATCGAGGGAACGGAGAAAATAGAAGGACAAACGAACAAAGCTTGGGGTTAACCAAGAGCAGAGGAAGGTATGCAACACTTTGCATTCCTGATAGCATATATGGACTAACGCTAGCGTGGGTTACTAGCGAAAATTCCACAAAGCTACTGGAATCAGACTCATCTTGACTCACTGTCGCTGGACCCTATCTTCTCTGCTACTGTCTCCCGAGTCCGGTGTTGACTGCCCCTGTCCGTGGTTCCACGCCAACTCTCTGCTGCTCGCCTCTCTGCAGTCCAGCACCAACTGCCTCTCTTCCGGGTCGCGTCGTCAACTCTCTTTCGCGTCGTCATCCCACTTCCGGATACGGCAAGATTTCAGGTCCAAGAATCCTTTGTCTGATTTCGCGCCAAAACAGACAAAGGAATCATCTGCTTTGGCAGCCCACCCACATAGTGCTACAGCGCAACTGGAGTACGAACCCGTTTACTATGATATCGCAGTCCATCGGTTTAACCATTACACCACGACGACACCCCTCTAAATTAGATTGAGAGAATCTTTAAGTCTGTAATCTGTGCATGGTGTTGATATTTCAGGTAAAGATAGATTTTCTGGAACCTGTTAATTAGTCTGAGCATTCCTATTACTATTGAAATAGTAGTTGTGTTTATTATTATTTCTTTTATCACACTGTCAGTACTATAGAATTTCAACCATACTGAATATATCATTTTCTATCGAGTCACAACAAAGACCTTAGACAAACAAGACTTCTTAATATATGTTCTATACCAAACAGAGCTGCAGACCAGTTGGCGAGAGTTGGTAAATATACCAACTGCATCTCTGCAGAGGGAAAAAAACACGGCAATGAGTGTTCTGGATATAACACTAAACCATTCAATGATAAGGCTCCAGTCTTGGAGCTTTGAGGAACATGGAATACTATTTCATTGCCATTACTCCCAGGCCCACTCTGACTCTGAGTGGTAGTACCTGGTAGGAGCCCAAATGTCGGTCAAATAGAACTATTTAATCCTTTACTATACTGGAAACCACTAGAATTATTAATATTAGATAGCAATATTTGAAACCATTTAGCTGTATGCAAATAAAGCTCTCAGGGTTAGCAATATTTAAAACCATTTAACTAATGAGCTCTAGCTGAAGTAAAAATTGTTACCTACAAACTATTCATTTACAAATCATATATATGTATAAACAGGATTTGGCATTAAATAATCTCCAAAGGTTGATATACTGCAAAACACAGCCAACCAACTAGCTGATTTTTACAGGACGCGTGAATCATATTCAAATTTTGATTGATCCTAGAAGCTTTTTAGTTTTAATAGAATAGAACCAACTGCTCCAATCACTATTTGTATCTCTTTCTGAGAGTGTAGTAGTAATGCCACAAACAATCTTACCTTGAAGAAACAAAAGGTGTGCTTTCTCTGCTACCAGCACGCAGAAGCCAGAAGAAGAAAAGGACGCAAGAGGTGTGACTTGTTTTATGGAGGAGAACATGATAAGCCCACGTGAAGTGGCAAGATTTAATGAGCATAAAAGAAACTAAGTTTGAAGTGGAAGAGAGCAGCATTTTGCTTATGTCTGATTGGTAAACATCCATCAGTTCATTTTGCATGTTAAGTAAGTTGACTATCACCCAATAGGTTGATTCCACTTTGACTAGACATCTGAAACCAACAAGAAGCTATTTTGGCTTATGTGTAACCAGACACAAATGGCAAGCAAAGCGTTTGACATTCGGCTGATTCCACAATTTCATGGCGTCTCATCCAACCACACAGTATCTGAATGGTTGGAACAGATGGAGCTGGTGTGCGAAATGTGTGGTGTTGACAACATCGAACGTGTTCTATCACTCAGGCTGAGAGGCAGGGCTCTGTCAGTATACCAATAGTTAACCTGTGACCAGAGGGAGGATTTACAGCAGGTAAAATAAGCCCTCCTCGTGGCTTTTGCACCAGACCCTTTTGTTGCATTTGACACATTTGTCTCGCATTGTTTGCGCCACGGGAAACTGTGGACAAGTATTTAGGTGACCTACAGGACCTGGCACGTCTAATCGAAGAAAACACCTCTGACCAATAACTCAGTTGCACTTTCATGTCAGGACTCCCCGGTCTGGTTAGATGACAATTGCGTGGGTCCTCAAGGATGGAGCACATGACCCTAGAACAAATTCTTGCTCGGGCTCGAGCTCTCATGAAGGAAGAGGTAGAGGTTGATGAGCCTGTTGTTGTGGCAGTCGGGCGATGTCGAGTTCTTCCTCATGTACCTGTGGGCCCACCTTCAACCCCTGACTAACAGAATGCAGTCGCAGTGCAGTGCTACAAGTGGGAAGGTCCCAATCACTTTGCCAGAGACTGCCGGCAGCCCGAGGGCAAATCACGAAGAGCGCTCCCAGAGATACGCTGTTATCAGTGCCAGCAACAAGGACATGTCACATCAAGATGTCTGAAAAATGAGGCAAGGGGCGAGAGGCCAGCACTACTCTCTCCCCACATAAGCTAGAAGAAGTGCTTCCTGTAATGAAAGTGAAAGTCAGTGGAATGGATCGGATGGCATTGGTGGATTCTGGCTGCTCCTCATCTGTTGTGAGTAGAATGTTGTGTCGATCTGAAGTATAGAAAAGTACCACAATTCTGACTGCATTCTAAGCCATGGTGTTGGCAGCATAACTTTAACAGTGACCAATAGAAATCCCTTAAAGATGAACGTGCTAGTGGTAAACAGCAAGCCATTGGGATTCGACCTTCTTGGAATGGACGTCATCAAGAAATTAGGCAGCGTGCATATCAACAAAGGAGGCAAGGCTCATTTTGCTGAGGTGGCTCTCACTTTGGGTGTGACAATAGAGCTAAAACAGTCTGACTTTCGCACAGAGTTTGACTAACGCACCAAATCCTGGACAGTATCATTGAAGTGGTCCGGTGATCAGCCACCAAAAAATTATACAACAGAGTACCGGAGTACACCATCCCTGCAAGAGCTCGTGCAGAATACGATAAAGAACTACTAAACTGGATTGATAATAGGGGGGAGGGTTTAGTTCCTTACCCAGAAGATAAATTGGGACCCCTGAAGGGCCTGATCCCATTAATAGCAGTCATCCAGCAGAATAAACAAAAGGTAAGGTCAGTACTCGACTATCGGGAGTAAAATGATCACGTGGATCCATTTACAGCTTGTGCAGACATATGAACCAAAAAGTTGAGAGAATGGTGGCGAGCAGGATCGAATGTATCTGTGTTAGACCGTCACAAGGCATACCTTCAAGTATGCGTGCACCAATCACTGTGTTCCTATCAAACTGTACTATTTAAGGGACGAAGGTATTGCCTGACCCGCATGGCTTCTCAATGTGGCACCATCCATCATGCAGACAATTGTTGATGCTATCTTGACGAAGGACAAGTGCATACAGCAGGCAACATCTGCCTATATTGATGATGTGTATGTGGACGAGAGTATTGTGCATGCAGCACGTGTGAAGGATCATCTCTACAGCTTCTGCCTCCTCAGCAAGGAGCCGGAGAGGCTACAGAATGGTGCGCAAGTGCTTGGGTAACAGGTCTGGGGAGAGGATAACTCTCTGTATTGGAGAAGAGGGAATAAAATCCATGACATGCCTTGTATTGTCACGCAATGGAACATATTTTCACTATGGAGCAAATTGGTTGAGCACCTTCCCGTGGGTGGTTGGCTTCGTGTAGCTGTGGCATTCTTCAAGCGGAGAGCATCTGACGTCACCGCTGGATGGAATAACAAAATTGACGATACCCCTCTCAACACCATGATTAAAGAGGTTCTCACCAGAGTGCACAAGGAAAACCCGGCGCGGGGCAGATGATGGGTTGACGGCCAAGCCCTTAGCGTATGGGTTGACACAAGCTCTCTTGCTACAGGCACGTCGCTTGTATATGATGGGGCTGTAGTAGAGGATGCTTGTTGATTACGTCCAGAAAAGGACTCAACATATTAACCTCACAGAACTTGATGCCATTATTAAAGGAATAAACTTGGCAATCCTCTGGAAGATGACCACCTTGCATTTGTTTACCGATTCTGCTTGTGTCCATAAATGCATCTCAGACACCCTTACCGGCAAGGCCAGGGTACAAACCAAAGCCACAAGCAAAATGCTCATTTGACGGCGGCTTGACACGATAATAAAACTGGTGAAAGAATATGAGATGTCAATGAATGTGTCCTTGGCCAAATCTAGCCGAAATAATATTGACTAGAGTGCTTTAGAGGTGGCTTGATGCAAGTAAAAGGAACACTGGGCCTGTGCAATCTGCCTGCACTGCATCCGTGAGCTCATTTGGGCTTGACCAGATCAAGATTGTTCACTGACAAAGCAGTCATCCTGGTGTGAGGTGGACACTTTATTTTGTGAAACAGATTACCCCTGGGGTTTCTAAGGCCGCTGTGAAAACCGTTGTCAGAGAATGTGAAGAGTGTCAGTCGATCCAGCACCCGTGCACTGGTCAAAGTGGGCTTTGAATGTTAAACAAACATGGCACTGGGTAGTGATGGACATTACTCATTGTAACAGGGGTCATTTTTTGACGATGATCGACTGCTGCCCCGCTCGGTTTGCCATCTGGCAATGTCTTCCTCGACAAGATGCAACAAGTGTAATTAACTCTTCTATGAGTGGGGCCTGCTGACAGAGATTCTGACAGATAATAACACTGCCTTTCAGAGCAGCCTGTTTAAAACCTTCCTAGATGAGTGGAGAGTCCGACTTCGATTCCACTGTGCATACGTCCTCTCTGGTAACGGCATCATCAAGCGATGTCACAGAACTGTAAAAAGGATCGCCACCAGAAAACGGTGTACTATACCAGAAGCAGTATACTGGTACAACGTCACGCCAAAGGATGACATGTCCTCTGCTACAGCACCAGCCAATATGGTCTATCAGTACCGCATACGGCTGAAAGGAATCAATGGAACATCAGCACCAACACGCAATCAACAGTTGACTGTCTTCAAAGCAGGTGGACGATGTACCACAAAATATAAAGTGGGATGTGTGACTGGAATTACCAGTGCACAGAACATAACGGTCGACAGAATGCCATGCCATGTGAAAGATCTGCAACCCATAGTGTTACCAGGCCAGCTGACAGTCTGTTCTGACATGTCTTCGGAGAATGCAAGTGAAAGATTTGTAACTAATCGAGAGAGACCGTGTGAACAGGCACCCAGCTCAAATGCAGGTGATGCCCCTTCCGATAACACTTCTAATGAAGACCTAGTAACTGTACTGCCGCAAAGAAGCACACGGTGCAAAAGACCACCTACCAAATGTTTCATGTGCGATCATAGGATCAGGGTGGAGTGTAGTAGTAATGCCACAAACAATCTTACCTTGAAGAAACAGAAGGTGTGCTCTCTCTGCTACCAGCACGCGGAAACTGGAAGAAAAGGACGCAAGAGGTGTGACTTGTTTTATGGAGGAGAACATGATAAGCCCACATGAAGTGGGCTTATCATCATCCATCAGTTCATTTTGCATGTTAAGTAAGTTGACTACCGCCCAATAGGTTGATTCCACTTCAACTAGACTTCTGAAACCAACAAGAGAGAGCAACCACATTTTAGCCAATTTTGAGAGCGTAGTACTTGTCAATCTTCTTGCTTTCTTTCATTGCAAAAGTAGTGATGTCAGTTATTTGACATTTTAATTATCAGTCAAAATTAATAGTTGAAAATATTTTCTTCAGAAATAAAAATGAATACTATTTATATTTGAACTATTGTCCTTATTTTGGTTATCGTTTTTCACAATTTTCTGCAGCTATTCACTGTGGCCTTTTTCAGGTTTCTTTTATCATAATCGATAATGTTCAGGAAATTTTTAACTAAACTAAACCCTTTATTCAGTCCATGAGAGTAAACTGTTGTTGTCCAAGCCTTGAAATCTCTTGTATCAGTTAATTCACTTTCTTAGTTATTTAAACAACTCATTTCCAACATTTACGCCAATATCATCCATATTTTATAAATCTGAGGAAAAATTATCATGATTAAAGTCCAAATCATTGTTTTTTCAGGGGTCCAAGGCATGTGCGGAGTACAAAGAAGAGCCCGGACACATATCCACAAAAGGGAAATAATTCGCCACGGGAGTCATTATCTGATTCCATTGATTTTTGCCAACCTCCACTTCCAAAAAAGTTCATCAAATCTTCCAAGTGCCGTGTGCCCACTGCATGTCCTCAGCTCCCAAGAACTGACCATTTAAGCCCTCGAGAAAGAGAATCAATAAAAGTAACCAGCAGAAAGAATGGGCAAAAAATGGCACATTGGACTGAACATTTAAGGAATAACTCAAAGGTCAGTAGACATAGCTTAAACTTGGTGTTGTGTTTGACAAGAGATGCTCAAAAAGAAATGCCTCATTCATTTCCATGGAAACAACAGATACAGAAAGCCTAATAACACAATTGGATAGAGCAAGTTTCCAGTTACAAAAAACACTGATTTCTCAACTAATTATCCCAACTGCCAATGCAATATATGAACAAGATCTGCTACTTGGTGATGACCCTCAGTCACTTACTGGGATTGTGGATGATGATGATTTGCTTGATAAACTTGACTGTCTTTATGATGTCTGAACACTTAAAACATTTCTTTCTCTTGGTCATAAGTACCAGAGACCTTCAGATTTTTCCTGTCTCTAAAGAGACTGGCCACTTTCAAAAAGCTGACTCTAAGATTCATTGCTTTTAAGCTAGTGCTATGAAAATAGGGTGCATTTTTATTTCCTGTGTCAAATTAGAGAATACCATGTAAATGCTGTTAATTTCTAAAAGAGAAATAAGAATGTTAGAATTTGATATATACCATGTAATACTGTACGGTTGTTTTCCATTTGTGTCCTACTAAAGGTGTGTTCTCAAATATTTAGTGCACCATGTGCATACATATATATCTAACCCAAGAGTCATCATCTGATGAAAGCTTTGGTGGCTGCAGTCGTATTTTTTGTCACAGCAAGAGTATTTCATATTAATGTTAGATGACAGAATTCTAAATGTTCTTATTTATAGCTGTAATTTTCAGATGAATAAATGATGAGCTTGGCCATTCAACAAAAGACTGTCTCAGACCTTAGGTGTTGCCTTTAAGTAGTTTTTCAAGGGAAGATTCATTGGTCTAACTGTGGAGTCTTCATTTACAAGAGACAGCTCATTTGCATTAGTGTTGAAATGTTTATGTGTAGACTGCCTCCCCTTCTCAACTAAACTTTGCTTATGGTGACAGACACATGCAACTTGCTAGCTCTTTTTATTTTGTTTTTGCTCGCCCTCTAAACAACCACAATAGCCTGCTTCATTACAGAAATAGAAATGTTGGAAGATCATGGCTTTTAGTATACAATTGAGCAAATTGATTCAATACACAAGGATTTGTGAGCAAAATGGCACAAAGTCATGAAGAAGTTTGATAAAATGCATCTACAACATTTTAGAGTATTGAGTAAAAAAATGAAAGCTTGATCAGCTACTTAATCTACTAACTCTCCTGCATACATTATCAGCAGATATCTGTATGCAAATCTATGGCTGGTTTAAAATCTCATACATGATACAAGCATAAGAATTGATGAAAGCTGTTTGGTATGTTGAAATCAACAAGAGAATCCATCATATATATATATATATATATATATAAGAGGGGACATGTAACTGAGGGTTGTTATATATTCTTTTATGCTTTTTTTAAAACATACATGGAAATAACCATTTCTTATTCTGTTTAAAAAATTTTTTTCAGAATATGCCAGAAAACAAAATTTCTGAAAGTGCCAAATCAAGGAATGGCTGGGAAATGACCGGGATTATTATAATGAATGGCAGCAATTGCAAAAGGAATTGTTCAGCTGCAAGCAAAAATTCTCCCAGAACTTTGGAACATTCTCAGGTAGATTTTGGATTTAACAATTTCGCAGAAGAACTCCAAAGAATTAAAAGTGGAAAGACAGAGAAAATACAGAGCCCTAAAGATACTGACACTAAAAGCAACCAAGAAAGTCGAACATTACGGTCGATTGACAGGAATGTTTTCAATAGTTTAAGCTGGAAACCAGTAGAACCTCATACAGATGCATGTAAATGTACAATGGGTTGTGTATCTTCCAAGAAAAATAAGAAATCTGTGAACCAAGATGCAAGGCCACATGTAAATATGATGTTTATTTTTTTCCTGTTTATGTGATAATCATAAACTTTAACAATTTTTTGACTAGTTTATCTTTCATCTTATTTTTGACACTTCATCACAATGTTCTGGTCATTATATTCTATGAACATTAAGTAAACAGAATGGATTAGGGGTGGGAATAAAGGAGATATAATAGTATTAAGTTGTACGAAGTTCTAAGATGAAGTCTTGTTATTATTAGATTTTTGACTAATTTATCTTTCATTTTTGTTACATTATAACACTTAGGTCAATTTATAGTTGATTAGCTATATCTTTAGGAATTTCACAGAATACATGCATAATAATTGCAAGAATTCAAATTATAAATAATATTCTTAGATAAATCATTTTTGATTTTGATTTCATCATCATCATGTCGTACTGGTAGCACGGATATCCCTGACCCTCTCTCGCCACTTTTCCCTATCGTTCATCGCCTCAGGAAAGTCTTCTGGACAACATCCCGTATCCTCACATAGTTGCTGAATGCATGTTCATGCTGGTCATCATGCTTTTGCACGGCCATGTGTGGGGTCCACAAAAGTACATCACTTACGAGTTCGTCCCTGCTTCTCCAGCAGTGTCCTGCATGTCTGGTTCGTCTAACTTGAATAGTTTTCTTGATAGGAGGCAGGTGGCCGTACAGTTGGTGTCTTGTGGGGTGTTGCCTCTAGGACTTATTCAAGATTGCACGCAGCATTCTTGTGTAATTGCTGTCTAGCTTCTTCTCCAGCCGTTTTGTTAGCGTCCATGTAGTGCAGCCATATAGCAGTATTGATGCGACCGCTGCCTGGAAGAAACTGCGTTTCATTTTATCGGTTAGGTCTGATTTCCATATAATCGATAGCCTATTGATAGCTGTCCATGCCTTCGTTAACCTCATTTCGATGTCCTTTTCGGTTGATTTGACGCTGCTTCCCAGGTAAGTGAACTTGTCTACTAGTTTAAGAGGGGTTCCTTCTAGAGTGGAGATGTCACCCGTTTGATTATAGCACATATATTCCGTTTTGTGTGCATTGACATAGAGGCGTATGCCTGTGGCTGCTCGTTCCAAACTATGCAGTAGTGTTTCGGCTTGGTTGGGTGTATTTGCCAGTATCGCTATGTCATCGGCGTAGTCGGCATCGGTAATTGTTTTCGCGGAGTACCTTCTGCTTCTTTTCTTCGTCAGCTCGAAGCCATTCTCTCTGATTTTATCAATCGATGTTCTAAGTACGTAGTCTAGACAAATGATAAAGAGGTACGGAGCCAGCGTGTCCCCTTGTAGTACTCCTGCTACAATGTCGAAGTATTCTGTGTCTCCATCTGGTGATCGTACTTTTACTTTGGTGTTTCTATAGAGAAACCGTAGCAGCAATAATGCTGCTACGGTTTCTTTAGGTATGCCGTACGCTAGTACGATTTGTTCCATCTTTCCTCTGTGAATGGAATCGAAGGCCTCGGTAAAGTCGACAAATATTAATGTCGCTTGTAGGTTTTTTGCCCGTACACCTTCAAGGATTCTACGGATGGTTAATATTTGTGAGGTCGTGGATCTATTTCTTCGGAAGCCATTTTGGTTTTTCCTAAGTATGTTGTCGATTTTGGGTTCTATTCGGTTTCGTAGTAGGGCATTGTCTATTTTGGCTGCTATGGATGTAAGTGTTATGCCTCGGTAGTTTTTGGCTAATCCGAGGTCGCCCTTTTTAGGGAAGGGGAGTATGCATCCCTTCATCCATCTATCTATCGGATTTTGATTGTATACTGCGTTGCAGTGTCGGAGCAGTATGTCGTCGAATTGTCTGGTCTTCCATACTTCTGGGGGAATCTCGTCCAGCCCTGCAGCTTTCCTATTTTTAATTTTTCTGAGAACCGAGTCGAGTTCTTCTTGTGTGAACGGTCCTAGTTTAATGTCTAATTGTTTACTAATTATTCTGGTGATTGGTTCATGTGTTATTTTCGGTGGGTTTCCTAGTAGGTTTTCGAAGTGCTGTTTCCACAGTTTTATTCTTTCTTGTTGGTTTGCTGCTTTCAGTTTTGCTTTGGCTGTGTTCTTTCTTCTACTCACTTCGTTTATTGTTTGCCAGGCTATCCTAGATTGTCTATCTTCCACAGAGTCTCTAATCTTATCTATCTGATTTTGAATGTATTCTGTCTGTTCCTTTATATATATGCCTGCTAATTGATATTGTGCCGTTTTTAGTTTTAAGGCATTTGTGTTAGTTGGGTTTTTTCGATAGTTTTTGGAGGCTGTTTTCACTAGTGCACGTTTTTCTCTCACCGCTAAAATTTCCCATGGGACTCTATATTTAGTTTTGAGTTTTGTTGGAATGCATTTCGCTGCTGCCTCGAGGTGCGCATTGACAAAATTTTCATATTCGTCGTTTGGTGTACTTTTTTCCGTCTTTTCTTGTAGTGCTTCGAATCTGTTTCTTAATTCTAATACGTATTTATCTCTTATATCTCTGTTGTTCAAATGGGCCCAGTCATAGCGTTTGGTGGTCGCTGTTCGTATGGTGTTTTTTCGTAGGCTTAGCCGTATTTTCGCCGTGACTATTCGGTGATCGGTGGACACACCCTTGAAAGAGGAGTATGCCTCGCAATTCATTGCACTATTTTTCCATTTCTTGTTTATAAGGACGTAGTCTATCTGAGCTTTAGTATTGTTCGCGTACGTGTATGTCCATAGTTTGCCCTCTCTTTTTTGGTAGTTTGTATTGAGGCATGCTAATCTATTTTCTATCATGAAATCTGCTAGATGTTGCCCATTCCTATTTGACGTGTTGTGGAGGTTGTATTTGTTGTTTCCGTTTTTCACAATTTGGGCATTCATGTCTCCGCCAATGACTTAACATGTTGTGTTTCGGGATGCTACGCACTAATGAGGATAACTCATCGTAGAAGGTGACTAGTTCAGTTTCTTCGCTAACATTGGTAGGGCTGTAGCAGGAGATGATTGTTGCTCTGGGGTTGCCGTTAAAAGTAGCTGCCATCATTCTAGGTTGTATTTTCTCAATGCTATTTAGCGTTTTTAATGCTCTAGGTCCTATAAGCAATCCTACCCCTTCTACTGCGGCGTTGACAGAGTTTTTCCATGCGGATACAGTGACGAGCGACCATCCATTGCCAGTTTTGTGATATTTGATATCTTCAGTGTGCGTGTATCTGTGTTCTTGTATGCATATTATGTCAATCTTATGTTCAACGGCCGATGCGATTAGCTCTGGTAGTTGTCCTATTCTATTTAAGGTTCTTACGTTAAATGTAGCTATTTGTAGTGTTTGCTTGCATTTTAGTAGTTTTTGTTGTTTGAGCTCTGTAGCTGATTTTTCGAACACTGAGGCCAGGGCTCCAACCTCAGCAGGACGCGCCCCTTTTTTACCCGCGCGAAGAGCGATGCGGTTTGTGTATGTGGTTTGAGTGTGGGTCATGGTTATCTTTCGATGGCTGTTTTATTCTCTTCTATAGAAGCCACTCTTATAGATGAGCAGCAGTAGTTCCCCGATCGAACTAAGTGAGACAAAAAAAACAAACAGTTCTTTTCTTAGATTGAATACCAAGAATCATCAAATCACTTATACATATGTATATTTTTTTCAATCTTAATGTATCCACCTTGGTTGACTTTAAATTGAAAATTGTGGTTTTAAATTGTTACAGGAATGTGAATTATTATTATTACTACTATCACCATTATTATATATATATATATCCATTTCTATTTTTTTTGTTATTTAACTTTTAACATTTAAATAAGGAGGGGGATATTGTGCCTTTCCCCTCTTTTTCGTTTACAATTTTTTTCTTTTTTTAACTTTATAACTAGGAGACAGGTATAGATGTGGAGTGACAAAAAGTCCTTACCTTAGCAATCTCTCTCTCTCTTTCTCTCTCATCATTTCTTCTTTTTTTTAATTTTCTTTCTGTTTTCTTTTCATATCTTTCCTTTTTTGACATTTGACTTGTTGGGGATCGATGGCATAAAAGCATTGGGAGGCATTGCAGTAGAGTCAACAGAACTAATACAGATTGGCAATGGACGGGTTGCTAAGTATGCAGCCATTTCTATCAATGAACCCGAGTTCACTGCCCCCTTTAACCATCAGAGCTGAGCCTGGACTGCAGCATGGAAGTGGCCAGAGGTTTGCATACCCAAGAGATTGCACAATGGGGTGTCAGAGTATCAGGTAGCAGCAGAGATCTGGAAGGACTATGAGTGAGAGCTCTGCATGTGGATGAACAATGGCTGGCTCGTGCCATACCTAGAAGAAAACTGGAGCTTCCCAAAAGGGTAATTTCCTGATGGCCATACTACAGCAGAGTACATCAGAAGTACATCCAGTGATGGACATCCGAGAGCTCAACTGATGTGTTCACAACCAATGCAGATGTCTGCACAGTTAAACTGCGTGAAAGGCATCACTTTGGTTCTCCAGTAGCAGGACAAGGTGCTGCACCTGAAAACTTGTTCTGTGTGAATGTATCACTGGTTATTGGGAGAGCGCGAGTGCACACTAAGGCAGCAAACAAAATGCTCATCAGGAAGTGGCTGAATACTTTCAAGGAGCTTGTGAAGGAGTATGAACTGACAGTAGACATGTTGGTTCTGTTGACTCTGTCAAACGACTGACAAGGGTGCTGCAATGATGGTTCAAAGTGATGAAGAAGAGCAATGGATCCAAGGCACTGATTGGTGCTGTCCACATGGATGAGCTAGATGCAGACCAAATCATGTCCATCGACAAAAACTGTAGACACCCGGGAGTGTGGCACACCACCTACTTTGTCAAGAGAATCTGCCCAACGAAAACAAAAGCAGCTGTTAAGTGAGTCATACGGATGTGCAAGTCTATAGACCCAGGCAATAGGAATGCCAGTCTATAGGCCCAGCACCAATTCACTGGGAAAAAAGAAAGCTGAAGGTGAACAGGAACTAGCAGAGGCTAGGGATGGACATTACACACTATGGTGCCCACCATTTTTTAATGCTCTCACACACTGTGGCCTGACACATTTCTCAATTTGGAAGCAGTTGGTGAGACAAGACTCAGCAAGCATGATTCGCCAACTGGAGGCAGTGTTCTTCAAATGCGACCAACCACACAAGCTCCTCACAGACAATGACACAGCGTTCTGCAGCAGAGAATTCAGAACTTTCAGACAGGAGTGGGGAGTTAACTTGCAGTTTCATTGTGCATACACTCCAGTCGCGAATGGTATAGCAGAGTAATGTCACTACATGGTGAAACAAAATTCAGCCAGGATGCGTTGTCCCATTCAGGAGGCTATCTACTGGCACAATGTCACCCAAAGACAATATATCACCCCACACTGTGCCTGCCAAGAGGATCAATCGATATGAAGTTAGGGTCAAAAGGTTCGTTGGTTGGTTGTTTTATGGTGTATCAACCCTTTTTGGGTCATTTAACGCTGAATTAAGTTTGGTTTGGTTTGGTTTTATGGCACATCAACCATTGTAGGTTATTTAATGCTAAATCCATTTTTATACATATAAAAGGTTCTATTTCAAACAATTCAGTTGAGTATAGTTTTTTTGTTTACACACACTTAAATATCAAAACAGTTCTACTTCAAGCAGTTCAGTTTAGCACAAGTATGCGGTTTAAATGTCAAAACAATTCTATTTCAAACAATTCAGTTTAACATAAGTATGCTGTTTAAATGTCGAAACAGTCCCATCTTAATTCAGTTTAGCATAAGTACACAGTTCTATTTGACCCATAGATAGGACCCTGTCAGATGCTACCACTCTGGGCTAGTGTGGACCTGGGAGCAATGGTAGTGGAAAGGTACTCTGCATTCCCCAAAGCTCCACCATTATTGGGACCTCACCATCAGATTGTTTAGTGGCATATCCAGGACACTCATTGGTGGGGGGGGTCTTACCCCTCTGCAGAGAAGTAGTCGGTGTATCCTTCAACTGGAGTAAAGGGGGTTGACACCCCAACAATGTCTTCAGGTCCCAGGCATAGTTCTTACCAGGTCAGAGATTATGTGTGGGTCAAGGGACTACAGACTTGGTGTACCACACAGTTTGGCAGTGGTTAGGTGACAAAAGTAATCAGCCCCTAGTCCTTCCCGATGGATATGATACCTGCCATGTGACAGATTTGCGCTCATACCACAGCCTTACCATTTCTAAGGAAGACTCTGATGGCACATCTGAAAGCGGGGTAGAGAGTCTGCTGCATGATGACAAAGATGAGAAATCTGACAAGTCGTCCGAGGAAGGAGCCGAAGCAGAACCCTCCACCTTGCCTTTGTGAGGAAGCACCCATTGAAAACGACTGCCGCCAGGCTGCCACCTTTAGGATCATGAATGAGATCAAGAGAGTGGGTAACGAGAGGAATGACCTACCTCAGAGTTTGAAGCGTGTGCAAATGTATCTTGCTTGCAGGGTGCTGATAATAAGAAACATAGCTGTTCTTGGAGGTGCGATTTATAAGTCACCTGTCTCATTTCTGGCGAGACGAGATTTGTAACATATGCAAAGGAAGAATGTCAATTGCAGAGTTGTTGTCACAGTTTTGCAGACTGCTAGTTTTACAGTCCGACGGAGTGGACAAGTAAATCAATGCAGCAAGTGAAGAAGAAGGTAAAAAGGACAGTCAGTTGCCTGTTGAGACAGTTGGGAAAGTGAACACTGGAATCCATTTCCTTTAATCCCAGTCAGAGTGGACCTAGGAAGAATAGCAATGAAGTGGTACTCCACATCCCCCAAAGCTCGAGCTTAGTAACATATCCAAGACACTCATTGGTGAGAAGTCTCTTCAGAGATGCAGTTGGTATATTCTCCAGTTCCAGACAACAAGGCTGGGCACAAACTAATGAAAATGAATAGGAAAATAATGATTTCTGGTGCTATAGATAAATAGTCCTCGGACATGTATTCTTTTTTTCAAGTGTAGATCAATAATTTTTTAGCCTGATGTTATGTAATTGATGACAAATGTGTTAGGTTATCCCATGCAAATGACTATGTGATGACCTTTTTGATGATCTTGGTGTTCTCAGGTGCAGAATAAAAAGAAATAACAAATGTTACTGAAAGGCACCTGCAAAGTTGTAAAGTAGGAAGTTTGATAGGATTGTTGCGAGGCAAATCATGTGATAAAGACTGGACAAGTGGGAAATGGTCATTCCACCATGTTGAGGACAAATAATAGATTGGAGAGTGAAGGGCTATGAAATGATTGTTTTTGTAGCCATCTGAATGGAAAATCAACACGCTAAAATTTGTTTCGGAGATGCTAAATGAAATGTATAAACTATCAAAAGACATTTGTGCCCAAAATTGACAGTGTATCATGATGATTCACAACACTTGGAGTCCTAGACAAGAACAAGTAACAGCAAGCCTGATATATAACACTGGTCTGTGATGTTTTCAAGATCAGATATATAATAACTGATTTTAAGTCTGAATCCAAAACTCATACACATTTTTTCTAATCAGAACGAATTTTTAAGATGCAAGCTCTTACTTGAAATGTACAGAACAGTATTATAACTATTTTCTTGTTGAATTCAACAAATAATGCAAAATTTAGGGCTGATATATTTTCAAAAAGCTCACATTGTGCCATAGTAAACTGAAAAATACACAAAAGAAGCTATTCATGGATGAAAAGTGTCATAGACGTGAGTCAGGAACTTGAATCCAATAATGAAGACAGTAATGACTTACCTTATCACTGCCATAAAAGAGCTTGTCTTTGTTTAATGTGCGGAGCTTTAATATAAGGAGAAAATAAGTACAGGCTAGAACCTCAATGTTTATGCATATTAACCACATGTGACCAGCATGCTTTGCCAACTATAAAAAAGGGCGTACTGAAGGTTAGCAGAAGACTCTTTGCATTTAAGGGATAGAGAGTATTATCGAAGATGGTGTCATCAGTGAATAATATGAAAGAGTATTGGATACAGTGTTGCCTGGAGGAGGGTTCAGTGAGTAACTGAGTTCTAGCGACAGATTGCCTCTCTCTCTCTTTGATGTTGCTCTGTTGGTTTTTTGTGTTTTTTCTTTCTCTCTTCATTCTTCAAGCTATTTCAGCATATATGGATGGCAAAGCCTTTGATGTCCGGCTAATGACTGATATGCCCATTGCTGAATGGATCGAGAATACAGAGTTGGTCTGTGAACTCTCCGCCATGGACAAAGTTGAACGTATTCTCCCATTGCAACTCTGAAGTGGTGCTCTTGCTATGTACAAAAGGCTTAGTAAAGAGCAGAGGGTAGATGCAGAACAAATTAAACAGACCCTCATAACTGCATACACAACAGACAAGTTCAATGCATTTGACCAGTTTATGACACAATGATTTTGTCCTGGAGAAACTGTTAACAAATTTTTGACTGATTTGCATCAGTTGACTTGGTTGGTTGAAGAACTGCTACCTGATACCATGTGCATTCCTGTCAGGGTTGCCACAATATGTTAGGCAGCTTCACAGGGCCTCATCCCAGATGGACGCAATGAAGGTAGAGCAGCTTCTGACCAGGGCGAGGGCTATCATGACAGGTAATGGAGGGTGTGAGGTGTCAGCTGCCACATCTGTAGGATGACTGCACTCAGATGCAGAAGTTCCCTCTTCTATACAGGGCAGTGTTACAGTTATCTGTTACAAGGGCTCTGGGCCTAACCATATAGCAAGAAACTGTATGGCTGGAGGGGTCAGACACCCAGAGGGGTCAGACGAAGCAAAGAGACTTGGACACGAACAATGGTATTTTCGATGCAATATGTCTATGCCAGCCTTCTTCCCAAGCAATTGAAAAACCGGCAATTGCCTGTTGTAAAAGTGCTTGTCAGCAGATAAGAGTGTACAGCTCTGGTGGATTCCGGATGCTCACAGACACTGGTGAGCAAAGCCAAGTGTCGATGGTGGAGACAGAAGTAGATAGGAGTACTAACCATTGACAGTAGGACCCTGAAGTGCTATGGGTACGGCAAGATTAAGCTAGATCTTGAGCGGGCTCAACGTGTCATTGTTGAGGGCCTGGTCATAGATGGACAGTTGCTGGGATTTGATCTACTTCTGGGGAGTGACATAATCAAGGAACTCTGAGGTATGCACCTGATCAAATCGGGTGAAGTGCGATTCGGAAACCAAAACAGATGTGCCGCCATTTCGATCAACAAGCCCGACTTCAGTGTGACGTTTGATTGGAGTACTAAAGCAGGGACTGCATCGTGAAAATGGGCAAGTGTTCATTCACCCACTGAACTGGCAAATAGAGTACTCTTGATGACAGTTGTGCAAGTAAAAGGTTCAGCCGGTGCTCAACACAGTTTTGTAGATGAATTTACTGCTAACACAGAGGTATGCTCGCAAAGACTCAGAGAGTGGCGGTGACAAGGGGCCAACATGTTGCTTATGGACCTGAGAAAAACCTACTTACAAATCCTTGTTGACAAAGTGCAATGGCTTTTTCAAACATTGATCATCAAAGATAAGCGGTTTTGCCTTACACGACTGGGTTTTATCTAAATGTGGCGCTGCTTGTCATGGAATCAGTCATCAGTGCAATGAGGTCCCAAGATCAGGAAATAAAGAGTACCATGTCAGCATACATCAACGACATATTTATTGACAAAAGCATAGTTTCTGCAGCACACATATGACAGCAATTTGCAGATTAAGGATTAGTCTGTAAAGATATGGAGTGACTGAGAGATGGAGCTAAGGTTCTGGGGTTGCAAGTCTGGCGAGAGGATAACTCCATCCAATGGAAACAGGGAAGTAAGGTTCCAGTAAACCATCAGCATTGCCTCTCTCTCTCTCTCGTGTTGCTTTGTTGTTTTTTGTTGGTGTTTTTTTTTCTCTCTGTTGTTTCTCAGGAAGTTTGTAACTACTGACTTCAGTGACTTCCAGACAGACAGTTCAGCTTTGCTCAGTACTAATTTGAGAGCTGTCAAATATACTAGCCAAGTTTCTCCAGTGGTTGTATTGATACTGCTATATGGATGCACTACTTGGAGGCTAAGAAAACGGCTGGAGAAAAAGCTAGACGCCAATTACACAAGAATGCTGCGAGCAATATTGAACGAGTCCTAGAGGCAACACCCTACAAAGCACCAACTATACAGCCACTTACCTCCCATCACAAAAACTATCCAAGTTAGACAAACCAGACATGCAGGACACTGCTGGAGAAGCAGGGACGAGCTCATAAGTGATGTACTCCTATGGACCCCCACATATGGCCGAGCAAAAGCAGGACGGCCAGCTCGAACATACATACAGCAGCTCTGCGAGGATACGGGATGTAGCCCTGAAGACCTGCCTGAGGCGATGAACGATAGGGAAAGTGGTGAGAGAGGGTCAGGGATATCCATGCTGGCGGCACAACATGATAATGATGATGATTTGGCTGAAACTCTTCAGTTGCTCTTCAATTTCCTTCTTGTATTTTGCACTCCTGTTGTTTCTCAGGAAGTTTGTAACTACTGACTTCAGTGACTTCCAGACAAACAGTTCAGCTTTGCTCAGTACTAATTTGAGAGCTGTCAAATATACTAGCCAAGTTTCTCCATGCTTATCTGTGGGAACTTCTCTTTGAGGAAAGCAAACCCATTGCCTTCACAAAGTCCTTCATTACTCCTAACTTGATATGTAAGGGTGGAAGCAGAACTTTGTTTAGTTTAATAACAAGGTGAGACTGAACGTTATGTGAGACAGGCTTTAATCCTTGTCTTAATGCCCACTCTTGTCAGACATAATGTTGGTTGTCAGTCTGGCTGTCCAAGAGAGACAGAAAACAAGGCTACTTTGTGTACCCATCTTGAAGTCCTAGGACCAGTCCAACCACTTTAAGATCTCCACATTTGTGCTCCTGGTAGTTAACAGTAAATGATCCATGCTGTTGTGAATTTCTTTCATTTATACTGAATGCCCAATAGGGATCGAACTAAATGATCCATGCTGTTGTGAATTTCTTTCATTTATACTGAATGCCCAATAGGGATCGATGAAAAATGATTCCCATTATGTAGAAGAACTGCTTTGAGACTTCTGCTGGATGAGTTGATAAAAAGTCTCCATTCTGTAGCATCATACTCTAAGCCCATTGATTTGATCAATCCAGCAATGTTGTTGCAATAAACCAATGATGACTTCATCCTGGAACATGAAAAACTGTCTTAATTCTCTCTCACAATCTTGATACCAGTAGAATGTTGTTCCTGGTGCCAAGAGATGTTCATTTTTGAAATGTGAACCCAGCAGCTGAGCAGACTCAGGTTGTTGAGTTTTGCTTGTGTCAAGGGTACTGGCTGGCTGTCCTTTTCTGGCTTGTATGTGTCATTCCCAGCTACAATAGTATTGTTACCATGTTCAAAATCAGAGCTATATTCCATGTTATCATCTGGCTCAGGAACAGGAAGGACTGGGCCATGAGAGATTTGTCTTACGACAGAGGGAAAATTGGGGTATCCTTACATAGGAGCAACATTAAATAACCAGAAAATAAAAAACTCTACTTTAAGAATGCAGTAATAGAATATTCAAGATAATGCCAATATACTAAACTGATGACTACTCATTGCTCCAAATAAAAGAAAAAATTTCATAGATAAATTCAAACCTACATTAAAACAAAGCCAATGAAACACACACACACACACACACACACACTCAGAGAACCAAATTTCATGCATATACTCATTACCACAAACATATACACACAAACTATCTTAAAATACATTCATGACACATTCAATTCAGAGAGAAAAAAAATAACTGGATGTACATTGAATACGTCTTAATTTGTTCTCATATATTCAACTCAAAGAGAAAAGAAACCAACTGGATATACATGCATGTATATGAAAGTATATACTTGTTAATACAAAAAACAAAATTTGATTTCAAAAGAATCCCACCCCAGTCAAATTAAAAAAAGGATCACATCCCAGTCAAAACAAAGACATTATTAGTCTCTTGAAAAGGACCATGACATTTGAAATGTGTTGAACATTTTTATATCAAATAAAATCTTAAAGTACCACATTGAAATTCATTTGTGGACCTATTTATTTCAAATATTTACTTTTCTTTCACTGTACAAACAAAACAATTTATATATAAGTACATTCCTAGCAATTATTTATTTTAAAAAAAGTTAATTTTCTGCTAAACCCAACATACTATAATTGTATTATTTCTAGTGGAACATTATACAATCAAAATAGATATTATTAGGTATTATTTACTATGAAATACTACAGCAGTGAAAGCATGTGATCAAAAATATGAATATATAACACTCTAAAAATAAGTACACTATATATATATATATATATATATATATATATATATATATATATATATATATATATGCAATTTCTTTTTTTGGTTACTGTTTTAGTGTTCTTGAGTTTAGTAATAAATAATGCCTACTGATATCCATTTTGATTTTATAATGTTCCACTACAAATAATTAAATCATGAAGAAAATTAAAATTATAAAAATTGAAGAAAATTAACTTTTTATGAATAAGAATTATACAGGGTACATTTATTTCTGAATGATATCGTAGTTAGCTGAATTTTAATCTAAAACTTTTACTCTCTAATATTCTATTTATTTGATTAATATTCACTAGTAAATTAAGTGCATTGACCAGAAAGCAGATAATTTTGAAAAGTAGGTATTTGTTTTATCTAATAGATCAGCAGCTACTACCCATGATAAGTGCCTAAATAGTCATTTTTTAAAAAGTGGAAAAAATTGTGATCAGTTTGATAACCTAACAATTGAAATTGTATTATCCAATATAAAAGCATTTTGCCTAGGATAGTGCATTGGGCACTTTTCATGCACAGTAACTTAAATACTTTTTCATCATTAGGCGACAGACTTATTCATTTATCTATGGAGATAAATTATAGATACAGTTCTCCCATTGCCTATGATGTATTGGTGCCCAACAGTTCAATTAAAGATGTGAATCACTAAACTACTTACACAGGTCATTTTGTTTATATAGGTGAAGCCACGTTTTAGGATGAACTGAAAACAGAAGTGTGTAGCAGATTCTCCTAACAACATAACTTTGAATTTCATTTTTCCTGCTCCTTGACAGGTTATCTTGCCAAGGCAAGAGACCCTACTATTTTAAAAATTTTAATGATATGTATTTACCCAACCCCTCTGCCACAGAATGTGGCACAAGATCAATTCTTAAGTGAAGAACAACTGGTTTTAATTTAGAATTTTCCTTTTCTTAAATTGGTTGCCATACAAAGCCCTACTCTTTATTCATAGCACAGAAGAAGAGAGGGATTTATGCTTTTCCCAAGGACATTAGTATGAAAGAAAATGCAAACTGCCTCATCAAGGATTTGAACTCAGGTCACTAACAATGATAACTATTATACTAAGCAAACCTAAGACGTAAAACATTCTTCAGATTACTTCATCACCACCATTATTGACATAGCAGTTGTTGGTGACAGCATCACAGTTACCACTACCCAGACATTACTTCATGCACTGCTGTCATTAAGTTCCAGTTTCCAATATTTAGGACACCTTTTTAAGTCTATTTTAACTTTTCAGTTCAGCAAGCTGAATGTGTAATTACTCAGTTTAGGCATTGTGACTAACTCATTCATTATTTATAGGCATTGCGAGTGGCTTATTGCCTGTTATTTTGCAGATCATACAAGTCCTTGCTATAATCTGTGAGATAACAGGCAATAAACCAGCTCAGCTCACCTATTACCCAAGCAGCAGCCCCTTTGTTTAAAAGGGTTGGGTTCTCTTATGCTTGTGCTGGACAATTTTTGTCTTGGCTTGTCATTAAACTTTGTAACATTAGTTTGGGCTATGAACTCTGGTTGTTAAGTTCTGTCCTATGATAATGTTATATCACACACACTTCCCTTCCTTAAAGATGCAATGGTAACTTTTATTTGTTTTGTTTTTTTCTTTTTCAGTTTGTGGGTCAGTCTATGCATGAGGTGCTCCATTGGCATAAATTACACAAAACCGATTGGAAGGAATCACCTGATAACACAGACCAGATAGGGAAATTAGCAGAACAGCTGCTGAAGACTAAGGTAGGCATATATTGAGCCTAAATTGGTAAAAGAAGATTGGAAAATTATGATTTGTTCATCCATCTTTACAGTTCATCACTGTAGAGTGGGGCTATGTTTTTGAGTTTCAGTTTCTTGTGAGAGCATATAAATTGTTTTTTTAAATAAATACAAAGAGATAAGAGAATAGCTTTCCATCTTGTTGTTAGGTCCAAGAATATACTGTGATTGCATCCATAGCACAAGAGTAAAACCCTCCTATGACTAAACTGCATCTGGTGGTGAGATCTCCAGTTCTAGAGCTTTGGGGAGAGTCACTTGTTTGTTGCCATTACCCCTAGGTTCTCTTTCACCTGGAGTGATAGTACTTTTTACAGTCTTACCAGTGGGTCAAATAGATCTTTTTGAAAATTATTAATATTACAAAAGAATACACAAACCCATATAATTGTATCGAAATTATTAGTATTAGATAGTATATGGTTTCAAGTATTCCTATCTGCAATTATGGTTTCAGGTACCTATATGGGAACATCAAACTGGAGCCATGTATTCGCAAAATGAAAATCAAACCCCATGTTGTTTTTTTTAGCTGGCTCTCAGCAAGTTGAGTTAAGATGCATGAGTCCCAGATGGTGCCACCAGGAAAGAGCAAGATAAAAACAAAAAGATGAATAAAGTTTTTAGAGGAAGAAGTTCGTGTGACATGATTTAATGATTTGTGGCATCTTCACTTTTTTTTTTTGCTATGTAGCTCCCTTGATTAAAAAGTAAGAACTGCTAGATTTGCAGCCCTCTGTATATTCTTTGTCTATCTTCGTGTCTCTGTAGTGAACTAATTCCCTCTTCCTGCCTTGCTTGTCCAATTGGTGTGTCCTTTCTAAATGACCCTAGCAGTAGCCTCACTCTCATATGTCCAGAGGAGGAACCTCCTATTTCCGGATTTTTGGCCACCCAGCTTTTGAACATTAGAAAACAGCCAATACGTCTCCAAGAGACACTTAAAGGTGTGATCATAATTTGTTTTTTAAGTCACTGAGCCATTTTTATACATTTTCTACTATCAGGGAAGAATTAGTGATCCCGCGCAAATATGTCTCGGCCCCTATACACATACACACACATATGCATACTGATGGTCAACCCATAACCATACACATATATATACACCTGTGCGCGCGCACACACACAAGCACTCATGCCCACCTGTATAGAGCTAGTCATCAATAGTGTCACAACTATCTGTATTTAATAATTGCATACACTTAGAAGGTTTCAAGTATTCTATTGTTAAAAAGGAATAGTTAATTGTGCATGATTGTGTACAATTAATATTAGATGAGAATACTTGAAAGCTTGTGTGTGCAATTATTAAATAGGAATAGTTACCTGAAACCATATAATTGTGTACAAATTATTACTATTAGATAGGAATACTTGAAACCATATAACAAAATATATAAAAACCTAAATTCAACAATCAAACCTATGTATTGAAAAAAATCTATATTTACAAGCATATTTTTAAATATACAAAGTATATTTCTACTTTCTTGAATATAAGTTTCAGCATTAAATACAAAAAGCTGAAATGTCACTAAACAGCCAAACCAACCCTGGAAGAAATGCTCAGAATGTAGAAATAAATTTTCCAGCAAACAAACAATTTTGTCTTCATTCTTATGATTCATAATCTTTTTAAAACACATAAAATACAAAGACACATTTAAGGTGTAATCAAAAAGTATAGAGACTGAAGTTGTATTTAACTTAACAGAAATGAGTAATGAATAGAAATTAATGTTCTTCAAAATAGTCCTCAAACCATTCTACACTCTTATTACCTAGACTTTTCCAACTGAAACTTTTTCTCTTGATATAGTGTGAATTTGTATTTTTAAAATATTTTTCACACTTAAGTCTAAGCCTTGTGATTAATTCTTAGTTTAAATAACAAGAAGAAGTCTCAAAGGGCTAGGTGTAGTGAATATGGACAGTGCTACACTTACACTATACTGTGTTTCACCAAAAATATTAAGCTGTAATGATCACTTGAAACTATATAATTGCTTGAGAAAAGGAGGTTTATTCTGACATTAAATAACCTGATTATCTTGCATATTTTGAGATTCTCTGACCTTGATTCATACATAAATGTACTTTGATTTTCCAGATTTATTCAGATTCCAGTTTGAATTCTAAAAACAAAGATTTTTCTTCTCCCCTCTATTCGAGATTTTTTCACAATGAGTGTCAACATCAAACTTCGTTCAAAGGTATAAAAATTTCTACAAGTTTTATTTTGGTGGTTACTTTCCTCCTAAGAAACAATGCTTTATTGCTAAGACAAACATGTATATTTATTAATAGACAAACTTTAGTGTTTCTTACACAACAATAGTTATAAAATTGCTTATAATGTCAACAAAAAGAAAACTGGTTCAAATCTATTTTATGCACTTTACAGATCTTTGCAAAAAATCATTTTTCTCTAAATATACAATATCAATTTTTTTCTTGCTTCTTTCTTTGATAAATCTTATCAGTGGGACTTCAAATATGCCCACTGTACCCTCTAAAGAAGGTTAGATTGCCTCTCCCAAAAGGAGTGTTCTGTATATAAAACTAAATTGTATCTGGTGGGGAAGCTCTGGGGAGTGTGGAATGGTCCTTCATTGCCATTACTCCCAGATCCACTATGAGTCAAATAGATGTTTTGAAAATTATATAACTGTGCAAAAAAAATGATCATTAAATAGCAATGGTTACTTAAAATTATATCATGCATAAATTAAACTGGCCTGTATTAAAAAGTTTTTGTCCAAAGGTCAAAGGTTTATCAAGTGATATATATTCGCCATTTTATGCTGAACTCAAAAATACTATTCATTATATTTAGTCAGGTTTGATTTTTAAGATGTGCTTGAATACTTCGCAAGTTGTACACAATAATAACACTTATTGGACTCTATTTATCACAGCTGATTCTGGGTGCCTGATGTTTAATATAGCATATAATGTTGTAAGTGTACCTAATTGCAGTGTACCACCCTACTCATTAACACCCACATACCTAGAGGGGTGGGGCTTATCTCTCAACTTAAAAAGATTTTAATGTACAGTATCAAGTGTCAACAATGAGCTGAGTGCTGATTTATTTTTTCTCTTCCCAGCTTGAGATTTGTATCCCTGTAAGAATGGATCACAAGTGTAAGAATAATCCTGACAGGTTCTGCTATATCTGCAGTAATATAGTTCTTCCTAACTGTTAAGCAAATACCACTGACTTTGTGAAGAAGGTATATTGTGATTACTTTGGAGTCATACTAGCTCTGATTTTGAACATTGTAACAATACTATTGTAGCTGGAAATGACACATACAAGCCAGAAAAGGACAGCCAGCCAGTACCCTTGACACAAGCAAAACTCAACAACCTGAGTCTGCTCAGCTGCTGGGTTCACATTTCAAAAATGAACATCTCTTGGCACCAGGAACAACATTCTACTGGTATCAAGATTGTGAGAGAGAATTAAGACAGTTTTTCATGTTCCAGGATGAAGTCATCATTGGTTTATTGCAACAACATTGCTGGATTGATCAAATCAATGGGCTTAGAGTATGATGCTACAGAATGGAGACTTTTTATCAACTCATCCAGCAGAAGTCTCAAAGCAGTTCTTCTACATAATGGGAATCATTTTTCATCGATCCCTATTGGGCATTCAGTATAAATGAAAGAAATTCACAACAGCATGGATCATTTAGTTCGATCCCTATTGGGCATTCAGTATAAATGAAAGAAATTCACAACAGCATGGATCATTTACTGTTAACTACCAGGAGCACAAATGTGGAGATCTTAAAGTGGTTGGACTGGTCCTAGGACTTCAAGATGGGTACACAAAGTAGCCTTGTTTTCTGTCTCTCTTGGACAGCCAGACTGACAACCAACATTATGTCTGACAAGAGTGGGCATTAAGACAAGGATTAAAGCCTGTCTCACATAACGTTCAGTCTCACCTTGTTATTAAACTAAACAAAGTTCTGCTTCCACCCTTACATATCAAGTTAGGAGTAATGAAGGACTTTGTGAAGGCAATGGGTTTGCTTTCCTCAAAGAGAAGTTCCCACAGATAAGCATGGAGAAACTTGGCTAGTATATTTGACAGCTCTCAAATTAGTACTGAGCAAAGCTGAACTGTTTGTCTGGAAGTCACTGAAGTCAGTTGTTACAAACTTCCTGAGAAACAGGAGTGCAAAATACAAGAAGGAAATTGAAGAGCAACTGAAGAGTTTCAGCCAAATCATCATCATGTTGTGCTGCCAGCATGGATATCCCTGACCCTCTCTCACCACTTCTCCCTATCGTTCATCGCCTCAGGCAGGTCTTCAGGGCTACATCCCGTATCCTCGCAGAGCTGCTGTATGTATGTTCGAGCTGGCCGTCCTGCTTTTGCTCGGCCATATGTGGGGGTCATAGGAGTACATCACTTATGAGCTCGTCCCTGCTTCTCCAGCAGTGTCCTGCATGTCTGGTTCGTCTAACTTGGATAGTTTTTGTGATGGGAGGTAAGTGGCTGTATAGTTGGTGCTTTGTAGGGTGTTGCCTCTAGGACTCGTTCAATATTGCTCGCAGCATTCTTGTGTAATTGGCATGTAGCCTCCAAGTAGTGCATCCATATAGCAGTTTCAATACAACCACTCCTTGGAAGAAACTGCGTTTCATTTTATTGGTCAAATCTGACTTCCATATGATCAATAGCTTATCGATAGCTGTCCCTGCCTTCGTTAGCTGCATGTCGATGTCTTTTTCAGTTGGTGAGACACTGCTTCCTAGGTAGGTGAACTTGTCTACCAGTTTCAGAGAGCTTCCGTCTCGTGTGGAAATGTCGCCTGTTTGATTAAAGCACATGTATTCAGTTTTGTGTGCATTGACATGGAGGCCAATGCCTGCAGTGGCTTGTTCCAAACTATGCAGTAGTGCTTCAGCTTGTTTGGATGTATTTACCAGAATCATTATGTCATCAGCATAGTCTGCATCGGTAATTGTTTTTGCAGAGTACCTTCTGCTTCTTTTCTTTGTCAGCTCGAAGCCGTTTTCTTTGATTTTATCAATCGATGTTCTAAGCACGTAGTCTAGACAGATAATAAAGAGGTATGGGGCTAGTGTGTCCCCTTGCAGTACTCCTGCTACAATGTCGAAGTATTCTGTGTCTCCATCCAGTGAACGTACTGTCACTTTGGTGTTTCTATAGAGAATCGTTATTGCCGCGACGGTCTCTTTCGGTAGGCCGTATGCTAGTAGGATTTGTTCCATCTTCTCTCTGTGGATGGAATCAAAGGCCTTAGTAAAGTCGACAAATAGCATTGTCGCCAGTATGTTTTTTGCCCATACGCCTTCATAGATTCTACGGATGGTCAATATTTGTGAGGTCATGAATCTATTTCTTCGGAAGCCATGTTGGTTTTTACTAAGAATGTTGTCAATTTTGGGTTCTATGCGGTTTCGTAATAGGGCATTGTAAATTTTGACTGCTATGGATGTAAGTGTTATACCTCTGTAGTTCTTGGCTAACCCGAGGTCACCCTTTTTAAGGAAGGGGAGGATGCATCCCTTCATCCATCTGTCAATCAGATTTTGATTATAGACAGCACTGCAGTGTCAGAGCAGTATGTCGTCAAATTGTCTGGTCTTCCATACTTCTGGAGGAATCTCGTCAAGCCCTGCGGCTTTCCTATTTTTAATTTTTCTAAGAACTGAGTCGAGTTCTTCTTGAGTGAATGGTCCTAGTTTAATGTCCAATTGCTAATTAATAATTCTGGTGATTGATTCATATGTACATTTCGGTGGGTTTCCTAGTAGATTTTCGAAATGCTGTTTCCAGTTTTGTTTTATTCTTGTTGGTTTGTAGCTTTCAATTTAGCTTTGGTTGTGCTCTTCCTTCTACTCACTTCATTTATTGTTTGCCAGACTATCCTAGATTGCCTATCTTCCACTGAGTCTCTAATCTTATCTATATGATTTTGTACGTATTCTGTCTGTTCTTTTAGATATATGCTTGCTAACTCATTTTGTGCCTTTTTTAGTTTTAGGGCATATGTGTTTGTTGGGTTCTTCCTATAGCATTTGGAGGCAGTTTTCACATCTGCACGTTTTTCTCTAACCACTAACATTTCTCATGGGACTCTATATTTAGTTCTAAGTTTTGTTGTAATACAATTCGCTGCCGCCTCGAGGTGTGCATTGACGAAATTCTCATATTCATCATTTGGGGTACCTTTTTCTGTCTTCTCCTTTAGTGTCTCAAATCTGTTTCTCAATTCTAATACCTATTTATCTCTAATATCTCTGTTGTTAAGAAGGGCCCAGTCATAGTGTTTGGTGGTTGCTGTTCATGTGGCATTTTTTCGTAGGCTTAGTCGTATTTTTGCTGTGATCAGAGGACACACCCTTGAAAGAGGAGTATGCCTCGCAATTCATTGCACTATTTTTCCATTTCTTGTTTATAAAGACGTAGTCTATCTGTGCTTTATTATTGTTTGCCTATGTGTAGGTCCATAATTTTCCCTCCCTCTTTTGAAAGTCTGTATTGAGGTATGTTAATCTATTTTCTATCATGAAATCTGTTAGATGTTGTCCATTCCTATTTGACGTGTTGTGTAGGCTGTATTTGTTGTTTCCGTTTTTCCCAATTTGGGCATTCAATGACTAGCACGTTGTGTTTCGAAATGCTACGCACTAGAGAGGATAGCTCATTGTAGAAGGCGATGAGATCAGTTTCTTGACTAACATTGATAGTAGCAAGAGATGATTGTTGCTCTGGGATTGCCATTAAAAGTAGCTACCATCATTCTAGGTTGTATTCTCTCAATGCTATTAAGTGACTTTAACGCTCTTGGTCCTATAAGTATGCCTACACCTCCTACTGTGGCATTGACAGAGTTTTTCCATGCTGATACAGTGGCTAGTGTCCATCCATTGTCAGTATCGTGATATTTGATATCCTCGTTGTGTGTGTATCTGTGTTCTTGTATGCATATTATGTCTATCTTATGTTCTACAGCTGATGCAGTCAGCTCCAGTAGTTGACCTATTCTATTTAAGGTTCTAACATTAAATGTCGCTATTTGTATTGTTTGTTTGCATTTTAGTAGTTTTTGTTGTTTGAGCTCTGTAGCTGATTTTTCGAATACTGAGGCCAGGGCTCCAACCTCAGCAGGACGCGCCCCTTTTTTACCTGCACAAAGAGCGATGCAGTTTATATATGTGGTTTGAGTGTGGGTCATGGTTATCTTTTGATGGCTGTTTTTATTCTCATCTATAGAAGCCACTCTTATAGATGAGCAGCAGTAGTTCCCTGATTGAACAGACGATCCTGAGTGTTGAGCCGCAAGACTCATACATCCAGGACCAGGTTAGGCATTGCGTTTGGCCGTCAGAGGGTTTATTCGCATACCTTTATGTCCATCATGCTGCTTCCCATGTGTACGTTAAAAAAAAAGAAAAAAAAAAGGGAGGGGCCTTTCTTTTCCAGTAAGTTTTAACTTAGTTAAAGTCCAAGACTAATGTATATTTATAAGAGATTTTTTTTTTTTGCATATTTTATGTCAGTCAAACTGCACTTTCTGTGGTTACACTTGGGCTATTTTCCAATGAACGGTTGAGATTTGAGTGAAGAGCAGGGTGAGCACTTTCACTAAGACATTTGCATAATGGAAGAGCGCTACTAAAGCCAGTAGGATGTAAACTTTCTCAATGACTACTGCTTGAAACAAGATGCGGTGGCTACCGAACACAGGAGGAAGTCCCTGAAAAGACTTTCCATCTATGAATAGCTTCTTTTGTGTATTTTTCAGTTTACTATGGCCAAGTGGGTAAAGTGTTCGCCAATGGTCTGGGAGACCTGGGTTCAATCGCAGGTTGTGTCATACCAAAGACTTTAAAAATGGTACTTGCTACATTCTTGCTTAACACTTAGCAATATAAGGTACATATCAAGGGTAAAGTGGAGTAATCCAGGGAAAGGATTAGCACCCTCCACTATACCTTGGTGTAGTAGCTATTGAAAAAGGAGCCTTCTGGTTGCCAACTTTACTTACTTACTTATGGCATAATGTGGGCTTTCTACAAATATATCCAGCCCTAAATTTTGCATTATTTGTTGAATTCAACAAGAAAATAAATAGTTATGATACTGTTCTATACATTTCAAGGAAGAACTTGTATCTTAAAAATTTGATCTGATTAGTAAAAAAATGAGTGAGTTTCGGATTTAGCATAAAAATTATATATTTGACATTGAAAATATTGCAGGCCATTGTCATTAGTATTAGGTAGAAATACTTGAAATCTGTGTGTAAACAAATGTTTAGACTAGTGCAATTGAAAAAAAAAAACAAGTTATGATTATAACATTTATCAATGAATCAAATTTCAACATTAAGTAATCCAGAAAGAGTTGATATGCCCCCACCCAAAATTTAGAATCCGGAAAACAAAAGATTCAAAACAGACTTTTTTTTAAATAATATTTTGATTCCCAAATCTTCAAGTAAAAATTATTTTCTTGTAGTAGGCGATCCTTTATGTTTTTTTTTTAATATAATGCTCATTTCACAACATCTAAGTAATATGGATGAGTATTGTTAATTTTATTCATATGCTGGTTGTTTCCTTCTATCAAAATGTCCATATACTCATTATATCATGTTATGTGTCTGATATCAAAGTCTTTATTCACTTGATACATATTTTTTAATTCACAGCTTCAAAAATTGGTGAGAAGAATTCTTTGTGCAGAAAGTGCCTCCAAACTTTCCCAACCAATGGAAACTTAGTCATGTGTCCGTCTACTATTTCTTCCTCTTCTTCACAGACATTTTGGAATAAACATGCAGATTTGCTCAACAGGTTTGCTGTTGTCTTGTATTTTTTTAAATATGAGAGACGCTTCAAAAGTAAAGCCTCATATTTCCATGAGGATACTATTTTTTCATCATTGGCTGTGCATTTTTCCCAACAATTAATACATTGATGGTTGCTCCAAAACTACCACCTGTTTTATGATGTTGGTGGTATGGCAGTAGAAGTAAACCAGTTACCTATTATTATAAAACCAGAAGTAAACCATTATAATAAATCACTATTTTTTCCTTGTTACAAATAATAACTGAGTGGCTGTCTAGCAAAATGGTGAAAGCAGAAGTGTATCATTAACATTGAATTACTCGGGAAAAAAAATTGCTCCCATTGATATTCATTAATGCTTGTTGAATGTTTACAGAGACCAAACAGGAGATGTGAGTACCATTAAGTGGTGGGTATTGTTTTAACAGTGGTGACAGCAATGTGAATGACAAGCCACGTTCAAACTAAGCTCATTCATATGAATCAAGACAATGAAGGATAAACTATGCAAATAACTTTTTTTTTCACAATAACACTACCAGTGCTTCTGTAAAAAATGGGTCATCTCTCTTGGTGCAAAAGTATGAGCACAGCATGCAGGCTCTTATTTATCACTGGCACAAAATGCATAGCTGATGGTGATGGCTGTGGAAAAAATAGTGTTTTTTGTAGCTGAAAACTTTTTCTATCCATTAGTGTTTGTTGGGATGCCTGTACCTTGTATAGTTTTCATGGAAATAAAGAGGAATCATTACTTTTAGTGCACCCTCATAAGTTATTTGACACAATCAGTTCTATTTTTGCCTTTTCCCCACAAAATCCTTGTGAAATTAGAATCAAACATTAGAATAGAACAATAAAATCAGTATTACCTTCCCTAAATAGGTAATGTTCGATACTATTGTCGTAGTTAAGAGCTAATTGTAAATGGGTGACAATCATAATTCTGCTTTTGTTTTGATTTTCTTTTTTAAACTGTTTCCATAGCAGTACTAATCCATCCATGGACTGCAGACACAACCTCAAAATGGTTTCTAGGCTTGGGAATCAAAGTCAGGAAAACAAACAATTCTTTCAACATAGTGTCAAGAAGAAGAGGAAAAAGAAGAAGACCTTTCAGGTAATATCTACTTCAGAAAATATTTTAGAATTTACAAAACTTTGCTCTTTTTACAAAGGCTTCAGATTGCTTACCTGCTATTTGTAAGTGATCATTGATCTAATTTCTGAGCAGGCTCATTGCTACTTAACTCCAGTGAACTAGCCGGAACCAATGGTTTTAGTGTCACTTAAAACTAAAATCTAAACCATGCTTAGTTTTTATACAGGGCATCTAGTGAGAATCAGACTCATTGCTAAGTATGTATTTACACAACCAATCTGCCATGAGCAGGATTTGACACAAAGTCAATTTTCAAGTGGAATAAAGCTGATAAGAATTCAGAGTATTTCTTCTAGCCAAGTTGCCAAACCAAGGTCAAAGAACAAATAGTTGGAGTTAGAACAGATGGATTCCTGCCTTTCCCCAAAACATGAAATGAAACACTAGTGAAGCAAGATACAGTGATCATCTTTTGTGTGTGCATGTGGCAGAAGATCTAACTTTTATTTATCTGAGACGAATTTGTGGGGTCTGTTCCATTGAGGCTCAACATCAAATAAGATATCTTTTGAACAGGTATAGAATTTGAGGTTGCTTCTTCACTATCATCCCAAGACAGTCTCTCAAAATCCTCATTATACGTGGTCCCACATTGTATTCAGTGATGTTGCCAATCTCACTCTTCCATATTTTCTTCTCATGGTTAAACTAGCATGCAGTGGCTTAATATTTAATTTTTTTCTTTTCAAAAGAAAGAAAGTTCTTTTTTAAAAAGGAAACAAAAATTTTTAAAGCAAGACAAAATAATAATTTATTTACATTTCCTAAATCAAAACAGTACTGATTTAAAATAAATGTAAGTAAATCATTATTATTTTTGTAACAAAACAGGTCTCAAAAAATAGATGAAAAGGTCTCACCAAGAAAGAAAATAAAGTTTGTCACTTGTTCTCCTGGGTAGGAAAAAAAAAGAAACATTTATATTAGCTGTTAATTTTCTTTTCTTTTGGACTCATAAAAAAAGATAGGGTTTAGTTTTATTGAGTTGGAGGAAAATAGTCAGCTTTTCATTTATAAAGTATTGCCCTATCCCCATGTGAGAAGAATCATTTCATTTAAGCCCTTTACTCTCCAGACCTGAACTCACTTTTTTTGAGTCTAAATCTCTCAAAATATCCAAAGTGCTCATACATAACTATAGTGAACTTTGACCAAACACATGAGCTATAGTCAGGTGCTGAGAGTGCTAAGGAAGGGGCAGATATTACATAACATTTTAATTAAAACAAATTTGGTCTTTTGAGTTAAAAATCCACAAGAAAAAAGTAAAATATGATGTCAGACACTGTAAGTGAAAAGTGTCCTTTGAGAAAGTTGAAATTTACTCATGAATTTTGAATTAACAATTTTTGTTTTCTTTGTCATAGCCTCTCTTACAAGGACCAGTACAGATGAAAAGAACAAGCCAAGAATTTAAATCCTTTAAAGGTATTGAACAAAATGAGCCAAATATACTGGAACCTCCAAGCCCTATGTACACAACCCTCCATCAGAACATTTCAGCTCAACAAAGGAAGGGATCCCAGAAATGGCAACAGAAAACAATGTCTCCAAAACAACAAACATCCAGTTTATGCTATCCAGACTATTTCTTGGAGAGAGAGTGAGTGATAAACGGACAGTTTTTGTTTTGCACATTTCCTGTTTTGTCTGGCTTCACAAGGCAAAATGTGATGCATCCAGCGTTTTAAAGTTATTTAATGCAGATTATGATAAAATTAAAATTTATTCCTTCTTTTCAATCAACTTGGTGTTTTTATGTTCGACATCTCTAAGAGACCATTAAATTTCTATCTATACTTAATAATTTTTACCAGTATTATCTTTTATCTACTGTAGTGAGAGAAATCATGCACGCAGCAGCTCAAAGCGTGCATGAATGTCTGACATGTAAAATGAGATCAGGGAGAGAGAAACGGGCAGTTGGGAAGATCGAACTCACATCCTACCAATCGTGAATTGTGTTTGACGTCAGCACACATGTAAATTACCACATTGTGCGATTAACCCAGATGTGGCATTTTGGCATGATTATATGTCCTGCCAGAATACACCGGAGTCAGAAAGCGTTTTGAGTCTTGGTGACGCACGACAAGAGACGAGCTTGGGTGTAGGACTGCTGGAGAAGATCGTTGAGGAAGAAAAAGTAATATATTCAGCGTAGAAACTTGGCTGCCCACCTTCTTCTAAAGAAATTGATTTCACATGTTCTTTTCTTTCCATTGCTGAGGAGGCATATCATCCACCCCCTCTTCTTTCATCTCCCAAATTCTAGTTGCTTTTTATTGCAATTCACTTCTAGGACAGTGAGACTGCCTGTTGGAAACTAACTTCTCCATACCAGCAGCCTTAGCAACTATATATATATATATATATCCTTATATCAAGTCAGCTGATGATGTGAACGATTCTATTTTTGGTTTTTCTTTCTACAATATCCATATAATTCAAAAATAGTCCATAATGAGTTGATATGTAAAAAAAAAAAAAAAAATTCTGAGATTGTTGTGCACAACAGAAAGTGAGCCATAATCATTGCAAGTCAGTGTGCCATGTTATGAACATTTGAACTTGTTACATGCATTCTTGTGACTACATTCACAAGATCATTTGCAATTTCAGGATCACCCTCAACTAGAGTAAAGAGCAAATAAACCGTCGAACTTGGAAATCAGCTCATGAAATGTTAGAGTGAGGCTGTAGCAATGAACTGAGTGTTTTTAGTGGCACAGACTTAGAAGTCTCATCTTGATTTCCCATGTAAACTGAGCTTGTTTTTTGTTTTGTTTTTTAAATATAAAAATGATCTGAAAATTTTCCTTTCCTAAAATTGATCACTTGATCTAAGATTATTCAAATTTTTATTCATCAGTTGAGTCAAAATTTGAATTGTCTTGAAACTTAAAATCAAATCAAATGTAGAGGCTTCTAACAAAAGGGGTTAATAGACTGAAAGATGATTGACCAATGCTTACCACATATAGCCCATACTGATTATTTCACTGCAGAATGTTGATGAACAATGTTCTGTAAAGACAACAGCAGTGGAAGATTTATTTAATGATTTTTTTTTTTTGAAAAACAAAAGCTGAACCTGGCAAATAAATGTAAAAGCAGGCTGAGTAAAAATAGAAAGATGCACAAATCAACTATCTCATAAAAATAAAACTGGTGTGCCAAATGTAGTCAAAATGTATGAAGCAGTTTTTAGCAATATTGGTACCAAATGAAATCCAACCCCAGTTGGTGATACCCAAAAAGTGGCACTAGATGATAACAATATTGACAAGGTTTATTTTTCTGAAGAAAAACAACCATTTAATTTTTCCACTTTGGGAGTCATGTTTATTTACCATTAAATAGTTTTCTCTATAATGTGCACAAAGCTAATCAAGCATTATCTAAATCAGTAGATAAATTGCTATTAATTAATCCACTATGTTATGATACAAGAATTATTTTAAGAAATAATCAAAATGTGTTTCTAAAGTTTAAAAATGTTTCTAAAAGTGATTTACTACTTTTTGGGTAAATAAAAAAATTTTTTTTTAAATGCACAAAAAAACTCACTTCATACTGATATTACTTGAACTGCTACGTACATTTTGGCTACCTTTGCCAGTAGTGGAGATTTTATATACATATATATTATATCATATATAAAATAACCATAGATAAAATTGCTATATCTTTTAATATGAAATTTACATCTAACTTTTTAGGGATTATTTTCAAATCCAGTGAAATAAAACCAAGAAAAAGTTTAAATCAAATGCTATTTTTCTTATAAACTAAACTGCAAGTCATTTAAATAGGTAATCTTTATAAAAAAAATGCATTCTTATTCAACATTACCATCATAAATATGAGCACTCATTTAAAAAAACAAACAAAAAAAAAACAAACAAACATTGGAGAATAATGCATGTAGCAAATGAACATTAATGTACTTTTAATTAGTTAAATTATGTATGCGAAATCAGTAACAGTATTTTTTCTAGTTAATTGTGCAATTGATGTTACTACCTAAATGTAGATAATCAGTGGCAACTAATCACTAATAAAATAAGACACATTAATTACTTTTTAGAAACATTAACTTTTTGACATTTATTTAGATTCTTGTATCATGGTAAATATCAGATTGTTAGTTTTATACGATATTTAAAAAAAGAAAAGTACCACGGAAGCCCCAAACAGCACCTATGTCAAAATTGGTACTGTACTTCATTTTCCCCTCAGAGTTAAAAAGTGGAAGCATTTCTATTTATAAATATAAGGTTCTAGTTGCTTCCATGGTACTGAGTGCAATAAAAATAGCAAATAAATAAATACATTTTTTTTAAAACTAAGTTGTCATGGCAACAAAATTTTGATCAGCGATTAATGAAAAGCCACAAAATAAATCAGTAATTTCAAAGCCTGCTGCCACCATGACACTTGGGATTGCTTCAATCATGTACAACTCTCTTAAGTTATTAGATGTAGTAGTGAAGAAATATATTTGGCAAGTCCATGTATCTCATATCATAAATTCACAATTTAACAGCAAAAATAAATTATGAAAAGATGAAAAGTAAATGGGTACTTAAATTTGTAGATCCATAGAGAAAAGCAGCTGATGTTATAGTTGAGTCTGCTCTCATCGTCTCATCAAACAGAAGAAAGTCATATTACTGAGTTATAGTATCAAGTATTCCTACCTAATACAAATAATTTGCAGTTATATGGTTTTGAGTATTCCTATGTAATACTAAATCAACTGTTTACACAGAATAATATAGTTTTAAGTATTCCAATCTAATACTAATAATTTGCAAAGAATTATAGGGTTTCTAGTAACTAATAACTTTTCTTTTCATGCAAATGATTTTGGTTTAATTTTTTTTTTTTAAGTATTCCAACCTATTCACCATCTATTCCTATCTAATACTGATAATTTACACAATTGTATGGTTTCAAGTAACTAAGAATCTTTTATAAAAAAAATTTAGCTTCAACTATTCCTAATACAAATAATTTGCATACAGTTATGATTGTAAGTATTCCTATCTAACAAGAATAATTTTCAAATTTGACACATTGGTTGGTTTTATGGCATGTCAATTCTTGTACTTCCCATTCTTCAGAGCTCTAGAACTAGAGCCTTACTACCAAATGTACAAGGTGCATACGATAAGTTTCCAGGCTTTTTTCGTATGGGCATTCAAAATTGTCGTAGACTCTTGAAAATTCAATATGTTATTGCTATACATCTTATGAGATGACTGACCAATTTTTATGATTTCAGGTTCAAAGGAACAGCTACAGCAGCAATTGGAATACCCCCTACAAAAGCCTGATTGTCACAGCTGGTGAATTTCAAAAATGCAATCTGGACGTGAGGACACTTTAGAAGAACCATATGCAATAACATTCTGTTTTAAACTTGGAAAAAATGCTGCCACAGAAACATATGGAATGTTTCAGACTGCTTTTCGGCCATCTTGCGTGAATCGAGCATTAGATTTTGAGTGGCATAAGAGATTTAAGGAAGGCAAGGAGTCTGTGAGGAATGAGAGGTATGGGAGGAGTTGATGGGCCAAAGGGTTAGGGTTACTATGTTGAGGTTTTAAGGAAGTTCGGGAAGAGATTCCATCGGAAGAGGCCAGTACTCTACAAATCAGGTCAGTGGCATTTCCACCAGGACAATACACCAGTCCACAACTCCATTCTTGTCACAGACTATTTAATCAAGATGGGCATCAAGACAGTTCTTCAGCCTCCCTACAGTCCAGACTTTGCTCCCTGTGACTTTTGGTTATTCCCTAAGGTCAGAGGTTGTCATTATGAGACAATTGAGGAGATGAAAGAGGCTGTGACAAAGGTCATTGACACGCTCACACAAGAGGACTTCCATGGAGCCTTCCAGAAGTTGTTGGAATGGTACAAGTGCATTGCAGCCGGAGGAGATTACTTCGAAGGGGACTAGAGTTTCATGTGTGTACTATCAATAAAAGTGCCCATACGAAAAATGTCTGGAAACTTATTGTATGCATCTCGTAGTTTAGTGCCATAGTCAGGACACCATTTCTGTTAGGGAGGGTCTTAACCCACTGCAGGAAATGCAGCTGATATATTCAATGCCCTACCAACAGAATGGATGTTTCAGGTGACCATGAAAAAACGATAGAAGGCCAGTGGGTACAATGGCTGAAATTATGTGAATATAAGGATGAAGAGGAAGACAACTGTCAGATATATGTAAGTAAAAAGTAAAGTTGTCAAGGGCAACTAGAAGGCTCTCTTTTCAATAGCTACTACACCGAAGTGTAGGGGAGGGCGCAACTCCTATCCCTGGATTGCTCCACTTTACTCTAGATACGTACCTTATATTGCCGAGTGTTAATCAAGTAACATTTTTAAAGTCTTTGGTATTACTCGAGCTGGGATTGAACCCAGGTCTCCCAGAACATTGGCGAACACTCTACCCACTAGGCCAATGAGCTGGTATAGTGTAAATTATTTTTATTTTGATACAAACCAATTTTAACAGCCCAGTTAGCCTGGATTTTAGAATACACCAACTGTATCTCTGCAGAGAGGTAAGATAAACCCACCTACCCCAACAAGTGTCCTAAATATGACACTAAACTGCATTTGATGGTGAGGTTCCAGTTCTGAAGCTTTGGGGAATAGGGAGTACCCCTTCATTGTCATTACTTCCTGGTCCACTCAGACCCGGAGTGGTAGTACCTGTTAGGGTCCCATCTATGAGTTAAATAGAACTGTTTAATCATTTACTATACTGGAAACCATTTAATTGTGGCAAATTGAGCTATGAGTATGAGATAGCAATACTTGAAACCATTTAACAGTGTGCAAACAAATAAGCCCTGACTCATTTAAAAATGTTACCTACAAACTATTCACTTACAAAGCATATATGTAAAAACAGGATTTGGTATTGAATAATCCACAAGAGTTGATATACCATAAAACACAACCAACCAATTTGAAATAAAACACAAAATTTAATCAAAAGCAAAACAATTAATTCCAACCATTTTGGGGTGTGTATGGCCAGTGAAATAAAAAAATTTTTTTAAAAAATTAACCAGAGAATCTTAGACCGCACTACTGTGATGTCAGCTGCATTTCTCTTCAGACTTAAAAAGTTAACAAATAGTGATAGAATACATATTAACAATATGAGGCAAGTTTAAAATATTATATTAAACAAAGTATTAGAAAACAAGAAAAAGTCAGAAGGTATGATTTTTCATGTTGTTTATGTACATAAAAAAGTATAGGAAGGTGGGGGAACTGGTGGTTATTTTGGATCTTTTGTCCAAATTTTTTTTTGGGGGGGGGAGTTGAGGTGGAAAAAAAAAATGGTGGTATGTGGTTCTGAATGGATTGAGAGAAACATAACAATTCATAGAGATTTTTTTTTTTTTTTTTTTTAGATATAATGGATATAACAATTGCATCTTAGTAATCTGGAATAGGTGGTAGGAGATGGAGAAGGAATGGGGATGAGACAGGTGGGCAGGTAGATGAGCAGCAGGATCAGGAAGTTCTCAGGTTTTTATAATGCCCCCATATACAATGGACAGGTGAGATATTTTTAAGTTCACACAATTTAGATAAAGAAAAGTGTGGTCGATGTTTTGTAACATTTTTTAAAATGATTTCCCCACCCCAAGGTGTGTATTTAACTATAAGACAACAGTCACACTGATTGACCACTAAGTGAAAGTGATGCTACATGTATACTGACCATAGTGGACGTTATGTAAGGAAAAGGACAGGGAAAGATTTTTTGGCATTCAGTATAGTGTGTATGAGTAAATCTTGTGAAATAGTGAAGTGACCCATAAAACTAGACAGGAAATAAAGTTGTTCAGTAAATCTTACAACCAGGCATCACAAAAAAAAAAATTTTTTAATAAATAAATATATATATATATATATATATATAATTATTTTTATCAACGGCAGGATAGTTTAATCAGTAATTTAGGCAAGGTAGGGAGTGGATACACATAATATTGCATGTTGTGGATTTACAAGTACACAAATAACCATCAATGGGCATGAAGTGAAAGACTTGCCTAGGCTTGAACCCAAATTAACAAATGAGGCCAATAAAATACATTTTTCATGTGTTTAAATAACCCGATTGGTTAAAATGCAAAAACATTGACCTGGGGTTAGAATGCCCCTCAAAGTCAACAAATGTTACCAAATGAAACATTAGTAACTAATAACATTAAGTTGCATAGATATGACAATAACTATTCTACAAATATTGATATGGAACTATAAGGCTCTAATCAGGATTCCCACTTAGCTTTAAACCAAAGTCATCCAATGCTTACAATTGGGCAGTAGATGTTCAATAAATAGTCCTAAGATTTTAAAAATATAAAAACTAACCACCTAGTGAACAAAGAAAATTCAAAAAACAAAAAACTTGCCAATGGTCTACTTGCCCACTCATTACCAAACTCATAAACCACCTTCTTTATCAGACCAGGTGATTTTGGTTTTCATTAGGTACCTCATACTTCTGGCCTTGTGCCAAACTAAGCTAAGCTTAGTAAATGACAACTACCTTCTTTACCAGTTCGATCAGCCATGACAGAGAGCAAATATGTGTAACACTAAGCATTGTAGATTTTACAAGCATACAATTACCCAGCTATGGGCATAAAATGAAAGACTTTTTTGATTCAAATCCAACCCAGACAAATTTTCTATCAGATGAATTATAGCACTCACTAAAACAAAAAAAAATTTTTTTTAAATCTCAGAGAAAAGGATAATGCTGTTGAAAGTTCCAGTGTATGTAAGCAAATAAAAGAAAACTTACCTAACTTCAATATGCCCACCACCCAAGTCAAACATAATTCAACCAATATTTCTTTTTTTTACTGAGAGTCAAAATATGGTTATAGGATAATTATTGATTTTGACTAATATTTTCCTCCATCTTTTAAAATTTCAGATGCTTTTTTTTTTTTTTTTTTTCTTTTTTTAAAAATCAAAATTCATTTGGGTCGTTATTTCTACAACAGCGAGGAACAACATGTGTCAGAAACAATGATAAAAGAACTCGCTTCCCCTTTTGAATGAGGGAAAATAAAGGAAAATACTCATTAAAATTAATGACAATAATGATTAACAATGTTTCAACTTAAAAAATGGTTATATGAATAAAACTAACCCCCAAGTGGGTATTGTCCTGAAAACTTGCCTAACTGTCAAGAAACTTGAACCCAAGCCAACCAATGTCTTAACCAGTTGAGCCACATCCGTTTACCACAATTTATGCAAGGTTGAGGAAATGGAAAGTATAAATTTCTTGATACAGATATAACAGCATCATATATAACAAGGGTGGAGATAAAGATAACAGGGTGGGAGATGGGCCATTGGCAGGGCAAAAGGAACAAGTAAAAATCCGTTAAAGTTAGGGAAAAAAAAATTTATAACATTAAGATAAAATTGTAAAACAGTTATGATTGGTTCTTACTGGAAGAAAGGTCAGTAATAATGAGTAAACTGGGTCTTTTGTTATTTTTTTAAGAGTGGGTAAAGGGAGAGAATTTCATTTAAAAAAAAAAAAAAATTGATCAAGGTGGTGCATGTTTATAAGTAGTTCTTAATATTTTTTCTTTTATACATAGCATCATTCCAATGGCAGGTTCTCTTTTCCTCTCACCGAGATGCTGGCTGCTTACTGTAAACAAGTGATGTTTGCTCTTGTCAAAAGTTTAGAAGAAATATGCTCGATGTATCAGATTTGCTTCATAAGAGGGAAGAGAAAATGTAAAATTGTTGAACTTTGAATTAAAAATCTCCATCCATACCCAAAATAACAACCTGGACATGAAGCGTTGTGTTTTGATCTTCAAGCTGATATCACGCACCATTTTCTGTCTCTAAGCAGATATCTGAGTATTGATTTGGATAGCGTGGCTTTAATTAACATGAGCAAACGTAACTTGTTGACACAGCATGTTTCAGACTCAGGATGGAGCCCCCTGCTTCTGAGTCAAATGACTTTGCTCCACCACACGATGCCGGAGTTGTTGAATGAGTTCATAAATTTTCAAGGAAGGACCAAACTTCATCCCGGTGGTGTTGACAATCTGTTCTCGGGTCAGGCTCATCAATTTCTTACCGTCAATACCCTATGGAGAATTATAAAAGATCAAAAGAAAAATTCACTTTTAGAACAAAAATGTTGACAACTGAACAAATAAATCTGCATTCTTAAAATTTAAAAAAAAAAAAAAAAAAAAAAAATCAATTGTCAGTATTAAATTAATAATAATAAAGAAAAGAAACTGACCTTTTTACTGAAGATGTCACAGTGGGATCCGCAATCATTGATGCGTAGGAATTGGCAGACATCGTTGACTGTCCACATCTCCGGAATGATTGTCTGTTGTTTGGCCGTCAGTGACAAAGTATCTTTCTCTCTGTCCTGCATAATAATGCAAGGAATGTGAGACCCAGCTGCTGCTGCTGTTGTCGTTGTAATAGGAGTGCTGCTAGGGGTGATGACAGTTTGGAGTTGACCTCCAAGGGCTAGGTCAGGTGATTGAGAAGCCAGTGTCAGAAGACCAGCTACTGTACTTGGTGTTGTAATGGTGACATTCTTTGAGTTAGCACTGGAGTCTTTGGCAGTGAGGAGACCAGTGCTGGGTTCTGATTTGATCTTCAAGAAACCAGTTGATGCAGTGGATGTGCCACAAGCCCCATTAAGAATACCAGGGCTTCTTGTCATGCTGCTGGCTGGGATTACTTCAATCTTGGGACCCATATCATGAGATGCTGGTAGGGATTCAGACAGAGGGGTTGGCGCATGAGGGCTCAGGGCAGGAGGTGTATCAGAGTGTAAACTGCTCTCAGCTTCTTGACCAACTTCGTCAGATTTTACTAAAATAAAATGTTTTGAAACAAAACGTCATAAGGATTTTTTTCATTCATATACAAGTTCTATCCTCTTAATTTTTGTACTTTTTATGATTCTTGAACAAGTCATTCACAAAGAAAAAGTAATTTGGTCACAGCTTTTATAAGTTAAAGTTACCATGGAATAAGATCTGAAATAATATTAGCATTTCACCATAATGAAAATAGATAAGAATATTTCTAATACAGTAGCTAATTTTCATTGTTTGTCTGTTACACTAATGATTTTATATAAATTTTACAAAGTCAAAGTCATTTGCACTTTTGAAAGAATGAACAATCTGAACAGTTTATCTGTATCAATTGTTTAATAACTTAACAGAGAGAAATCAGTTATCTTAATCAAGAAGCTGAAAGGGAATTTTTGTAATTAGAAAATTAGATATATTCTTATTTGCATATACCACAGAATCGGATTTTAATCCTTTTAACCCATAGGTACAATATTTCAGGCTGAGCACTATTTGACTATACACTGTAAGTCAATAATTAAGGATCAGAGAGATCATATCATATACTAGTAATAAAAACTGAATATAATGAACATTCAGAGCCTTTCTTTTTAATGGAATTATGTACAGGATATCTAAAGGTTCAAAGGGTTAAAGAGATAGAATGATATTAATGATCAACCAATGACTTACCTGATCTGATTTTGAGATCAGAAGCCTCCATAGAAGAATCAGTGTTGCTGTTGTCCAGCAAAGGTGGTAAAGCAGCAGCTACGGCTTCAGATGACATTTGTACATGAGGTGGACAAGAACTGGACATTAAAGATTTACCCCCACCACTACTACTACTACTACCACCACCACCACTGTTATTCTTGGACCCATTCTGGGCTGGTGGGCGTGTGGCTAGTTTAGGCTTTCTCTCTGTAAAGAAAGGGATAGTTCATTAAATCTCAATGTAAATTTTAAAAGCAATGTAACCTAAATAAATTAAGATATTTTCATTTTACCTTTGATTATACACTATCTTTTTTTTCTTACCTTCAAACAGTTTTTATTCAGATCATCATTCATCTTTCTCATCTTGAAAGAAATTTTGAAGGAAACAAGTTCTTTACAAAATTGTTAGTTTCGTATATATATATATATATTATTTCTACATCATTTATAATTAGTATCTACAAATCTCTCCAGTGATATCTTTATATATAGCTGAAGTGAAATGCGAAATATGAATTACCTCGTGATCCTAAGCAATCCCATGTGTGTCTTGCCTGCAGATGTCCAATAAGGTAAAAAAAAACAAAAAAAAAAACAAAAAAACGCCTGCTTCTGAGATCTGAATTTATGTGAAAGTGAGGATCTAGTCATGTATGTAAATTTTGACTCTCCTCAACACATGCATAAATAGCAGGTTTATGAGGGGGGATGGATGAGTTTTTCTCTCTAAGCTTAATGCTTTAGAGATGGATGGATAGATGGAGGACTAGGCTAGACAGAAAAGAATAAGAAAAGGAGAGGAGAAGGAGGAGAAGAAAGATTAATCTGCTAGTAAATGTTGGATTTGATTATTGACCCCATCTCAACAAAGAATTTTTTTTGAATAGCTTTCTTTAAATGTTAACTCATCAGATCAACAAGTCACTTTTTCTAATTCTACACAAATTATCTACATATTCTTTAATTTGTGCCAAATCTAAGGTATAGTTAGTTTTTTTCACATGTAATGGTTAGCCAGCTAAGCTAAAAAAACCATTACTTTTGAGTTCAATTTTCACTGCTTGATCTAACTTAGTGCCAAAAATAAATTTAGTAAATGACTAAATTTTTAGTTTCTTTTTTATAAACTAACAGAAAAGTATAGCACTAAGTATTCTCTGCAAAATACTCAAGAATTCCATAATTTGAAAAAACTGTTTATGCTAAATGCAAACCAAATTTATCAAAATATTAAATTGTAAGCATTTATCAAAATTCATACAACTTCAAACTAATAATAAAATTATAATTGAAAGTTTCTAAATATAAATATGTATTAGAACAATCAATATTAGAAAACTATTTAATAGTCAAAAAATTCAAATGAGAATCTCTCACATGTAAAAGATAAAATAATTCTGCAATTTGCAAGTCTTCAATAAATACATTAAAACATAATTCAATTTTTTTATTGACTAAGAAACAAATTATGTGTTAATATAGAAACATTTGAACTTGTATAACAGAAAAAGCCAATTCTTTGATTTATGTCTGTGGAAGTTGCAGATCAATTTGACTAAGAGAAACTTTGGTTGAAAAACAATTATAAAGAGATTGATTCACCAAAAGACAAATATTCTAAGTGTATAAAAGCTAACAATGGCCTCTAACCATTTCTTTTTTTATGTTATCCTTTCACTGGACATTTTTGCATACACCTAATACATGGTGCATTCAATATGTTTCCAGACTTTTTTTGTACAGGCATTTTGTCATAGACTCTTGAAAATTCAGTATGTTATTGCTATACATCTTATGAGATGACTGACCAATTTTTATAATTTCAGGTTCAAATGAACAGCTACAGCAGGAATTGAAATACACTCTAGTAAAGCCTGATTGTCACAGCTGGTGAATTTCAAAAATGCAATAAAATTCTGTTTTAAACTTCGAAAACTACATTTCAGAACAAAAAAAAAAAAAAAAAAAAAATCAGGCAAACTTTTGTTCTACCAATTTTTTTTTTATTACTCCCTCTGTTCCACAATAGTTGTTACTCTTGCATATATATTTCTTATACGAACTACAACTATGAGGATATAGTCCAGACCTTGCTCCCTGTGACTTTTGGTTGTCCCCTAAGCTCAGAGGCTGTCATTATGAGACAATTGAGGAGATGTAAGAGGCTGTGGCAAAGGTCATTGATATGCTCACACAAGAGGACTTCCATGGGGCCTTCCAGAAGTTGTTGGAACGGTACAACAAGTGCATTGCAGCCGGAGGAGATTACTTCGAAGGGGACTAGAGTTTTATGTGTGTACTATCAAAAGTGCCCATACGAAAAAAGTCTGGAAACTTATTTAATGATCCTCGTATTTTGAGAAAATTTTACTTTTTACTGTAAACTTTTCATCATTATTTTTCAAGTCAAAGTGGTCTACAACTTCCAATGACTGAAGATGATCACTGAAAACTAATAAGTACTAGACGGATTAAAGAATAACAGGTAAACTTAGGTAAAATATTAGAGTAAAAAGAAAACACTTACTTTTGCGAGGACCTTTATAAACTTGAGCTTTACCTCTTCTTTTCCGATTGGCCACAGAGGAAGGCAGCATCACAGTTGGAGATTCTGTAAAAAGAAATTTTATCTATTTATTACTAATTCATAGGAAGTGTCCTCCTGGTGTAATGGTTAAAGCGATGGACTGTGGAATCGTAATACGCAAGTTGAAACTCCAGTTGCGCTATATCCTTAGGAAAGGTATGAACCCCCTTATCCTCCCATCTATGGGTTAAATAGCACCACTACTGTCCTTCTAAAAAGATTGATTTGGTACTAAATAACCCAAGAAGGTTGATATGCCATTAAAATAACAAACAAACAAACTAATTCATAATCTAGAGAGGAATCATAAATAAATGTCATTAAACATGCAAAAAATTCCCTTCTGTTTTAAGGTTTAATTTCTTAACATATCAAATTAACATATCTTATTAGATTTACATACCTTTAGTCATTATTTAGTCAGTATTTATTTCTGAAATTGTTTTCTATTTGAGTCTAATCTCCTGTTGAAAGGCTAGGGATTGATTATTTAATACTATTGTTTCATTTACATGTAAATTTCCAACTCTACAACCACAAATGCAATTTGATAAAACAAGATTATATGCAATCCAAAAATAGTAACAAAAATTTTTTTAAATATTTTCAGCAAAATCCCTAGATAGTCTTTGGGGATGAAGTTGAATATAGGAATATACTGGTTGTCAGTGTAAGGTTATTTTTAATCAGTAATCAAAAGTATCTGAAGTTGTTTGAATACATCAAATGCTTGACTGCCTTTCTTTTTTTTTTTGTTTCTTTACAAGAGAAGCAGAAAGGAGCATGAACAATATAAATATTCTTCTGCTAGAAATAAAGTAGTTTATGTAGATTCTTTATTAAATCTAGCAATTTTGATTCAACCAGTTAAAAAGGATTTTGTTTCACATGTACACTGGAATTCTGGCCTCTGACAAGTGTATCAACAATTGAAAAAGATGTAATAGACTGATGTAGAGCTATCAAATTTGGTGTACATATAACTATCAGACCCAGGGGAAGCTTTTACTTTTAAAAAACAAGTTGCTCATGGTTCTCATCAAGAGAAAGTCTAACAATAATAGAATCAATAAGAATCTATGTTGTAAACTGTAATTAATTGTATCAGATTTAAATGTACAAACTGTAAAAATAAAAATTACATTATTTATCTTACTACAATATTTATTCACATTTAAAAAGTAAAAGTAAAGTTGGCGACCATAGTCGAGGGTGACCCGAGGTTTCCTTTTCAATAATTACTACACTGAGGTGTAAGGAAGGGTGCTACTCCTTTCCTCGGATTGCTCAACTTTACCCTTGATACATGCCTTATAATGCTGAGTGTTAAGCAAGGAAATATCAAGTACCATTTTTTGAGTCTGTGGTATAACTTTGGATTGAACCCAAGGTCTCATTGGCAAACACTCTACTGAAATTCACATTTAATTGACCATAACTAAGTTTAAAAGTAATTCTTAAAGTTGGAAATGTAATTAAATAGCATTATTATTTAATTATGACAAAAATTTTGAAAAACATATGAAAATAGATAGTTCTCTTTAGTGTTTTTCTCTTAAAAAGTATTTCTCTACAAAATTTTGGGAAATTTTTCAAAGAACAATATTAACTTCCTAAGATAATTGTGTTAATTTTCAAATCACAACGAAGATTGTAAAATTGACATTGAGAAAATGTAAATAAGTAATCGGGATTTTTTGGTATTTCTCAGTTAAGCTTGTCAAGTCTGCCATCCAAGTCTTGACCTTTTACCCAGTATAAATGGATACATCAATTAGTTAACAATACTCTGGTAGCAGAGATGTACTAATTTTATGTAACAACCATAACAAAATTTGTTAGTAACAAAATTTGGTATCTGATTTCTTGGCATTCTTTCTGCCTGTTCCAGTCTCATTTAGAAAAAATACATTAAGGATTCATCTTACACTCAATTAAATCTATTATGGCTGTTGCTGTAGAAATGAAGCTGGTATAAATGCCTACCCTTTATTCTGGGTCCTTCAATGGGGTAGGAGACAATCTCACACCATCCAACAGGATAAAGGTCAGGAGATTCACAATCCACCCATTGGTCATATTCATCCTCCCAGCCATCAAAGTGGATCCGCAGAAGTCGACCAACAACTCTGGCTACTGTACCAACACAAATAAGCCTATGGGAAACAAAACAGGATTAAAGTATTTATCTAATACAAGTGTCAACTGATAAATGTATGGTCTTAGGGGTCAAAGATTTTAGTTTTTAAAGATTTTTTTAAAAACTTGAGATATATCATTAAAGTCTACAAGAAGGCATATAATAAAAAAACAGAAAAACATTTGATTGCTATATGATCATTATATAATAGTTAACATAAACAACTATTTTCTGCCTGAATTTCTGAGAATATATCCAAACTCGTGTCCTCATAAATTTCAAATGATACAGTTGCAATATTTCAGCTTTGTACATCCTGAACTTTTTTTAAGATGACTATTATATTTGGTTCTAATATAATTAGGGATTTTGGTTGATTATTTTAGTAGCAAGTTGTTTCCTAACTATACTTAGAGGTTAACTAAAAAGCAGTGGAAAAAGAGGGACATATATGAGAAAGAGATTCGAGGCAGTAAGAGAGAGAGAAAAAGAAAGGCACAATAAGGGAGAAACGAATAAGAAAATGAACAATAGGTTCCCGAAATTCAGGTCATGATAGGAGCAGACACCCAAATTAAAAACTGAAATGTATTGGGAGCAATTAAGCAATGGGCTCTGATTGGTTGAAGAAACTAAAACGGAAAAGCCATTAAGAGTGGACACAGGATAGAAAACAGAAAAAGAAAGGGATTTGGCGACTAGCCGCAGAGTTGTGAAGATGGGACCCCAAGCAGGTACGTGTGAAAACTACAACAGTAAATGAAAAAGTGAATATCAATGTCTGCTCCATTTTTTTTGGCTCACGACGATTTATTTCTCTCTGTCTATCTAAAGCAATTGACTCAGTTCATACTGTTTCTTTCTTCAACGACTAAGAAGTGGGGTTTTAGCAAATAAATTTTGTATCAGCAAACACATGGGCAGTGTTCTGTGTGTTTATCATTTTTTTTTCTCATGGCAAGGTTATAGCAGGGGTCCAACTGAAACTGCTATAGTCATAGATCCTTTTGAACCATGGTGGTAAATGTGTCTATTTGGTGCTGTAACACTACAAATGTCTGTTGAAAACTGTGGTGGTACATGGTAACCTTTTGGTAATTTTGAACCAAATCCTTTATTCAATCTATGCTGAGAATATATTTTGCATCAGTTAATTCTTCTTAGTTAATTTGTCCTTGAGTAGCTATTTCTTTCTGCAAAATATAATAGAATATACATCAGCAAGGATTGAATAAAGGTTCAGTTCAAAATTCTCAAAAGGTTACTAAATATAACATATTTGAAGAAGGTTAAGAGTACAACAGCCAAAATGTTGTGATGATAACAATGAAGAGGGCACATGCCGGAATAGATTAGATCAAAAGAGTAAACATTTATTGTATGTAAAAAATTTTTCATATAACATGTATATACAGATCTCCAGATTTAAGTAAAGAAGAACAATGGAATAAAATAACTTTTACATCAGATAAATTCAAAAATATTATAATTTTGGGGGATTTTAATTTACTTAATCTAGATTGGGTAAATGATTCGGTCATGTTTCCAGTAAATTCAATTAGTCAACATTTTTTGAATACAAAGCAAATATTTAGATTTTTTTTACAAAATGATTGCATTGGCTTATGGAAGAAAAACTAGAGGGGAAATAGATAAAGAATGAATGTTTAATAGGAGAAGCAAGTTTAAAAGTACTCTTAGGTAAATCTGATTATGCATGTATTAAAATAGAAGTTAAAGTGAAATCAGATGTTGATTATATAAACAGAGAAACTAGCCTAAACTTACAGAAGAGTTAGTGTCAGAAAAGGGTGACAATATTGATTGGAATTACAATTCGCATAATATTGATGTTAAGGAAATGTTGGAAGAATTAAACAAAGATAAAATCAATAATAAAAAATATTTCTGAAGTTATTACAGAATTCTCTAAACAAAGAGAATCGTTAGCTGATTACTGTCATAAAGTAATTTTTCTATCTCACAAAAGAAAAGAAAAAGATAAAGCTTGGAAAGAATTTGGAATTATGCCAAATATTGAAAGTAAGCAAAATGAATATGACGAAATGGGAAAATAAAATTTTTAAAAATATGAAATATGATTGTAAACCATATGTAAAATCAAAAACTAAAATTCACAAAAATGTTACTACAAGTATGATAAGACAAATGAATAAACAGACAAGTTGAAATAGCAGGTGTACTAACAAGACTCTTTCAATATGTTCATTCTTTCTACAGGAAAGTTGTTATGGGGAGGGTACAAAAAATTATGGATGAACTAATAAGAGCTTAGCAAAGTTGAATGCTAATAAAAGTATGGAACTAGATGAAACATATCTAAAATATAAAAATACTAATCAAATGAGAGTTTTATCAATATAAGAAGTAAATTGAAAGAGAAATGTATACAATTTAAAATGATTTCATGCATTTGGAAAACAGCAATTGTAATACCACTACATAAAGATTTGATACATTTCAAAAGTAATTCCTGACCAGATTCTATATCATGGAAAATTTTAGAAAAATTGATTAGAAATAACATTAAATTTTATAGAGGAAGATATGAATTGTAATCAACATGGTTTCAGAAATGGTAAATGAACATTATCTAATATTTTGGAAAGTATTGACATAAATGAATATTTGATGGAAGGAGATGTGGCATATATATATATATATATATATATTAGATTTATATTTTTAATGCCATGGAATTTAGATTGCAACCCCTGGGTTTCATCGAGTTTTTTTACTAAACAACAATCATCAGGCAGTTAACAAAATGAAATGAATCGAAAAAATACAGTCAAAAACCGTTGGGATTTTGTAGGAATCTTTACATGTGATTGTGAGTGTGTATGGGTGTGTTTGTGTAGGTTATAGTTGCGTATTATTGTGTGTGTATGCGTGGGTGGCATATAGTGTATGTGAAGGTACAAACGCAGCGTGTTGTTTTTACCGGATATAAAGTCATCAGTGTATCTTATTTTTGCTACATTATTTTATTTCTGTATGTGTAGGTGATTATATATATTTGGATTTTAGGAAGGTATTTGATTTTAATCAAATAAACAAATATTGGAAGTAAAAATTGGTAACAATAATTCTGAAAAACAGAATATACTCTCCAGTGTTCCTCAGGGATCAGTACTGGGACTTAGGTTGTTCTTAATATTCATAAATGATTTACCTAATGATATAAAATCAGAAATAAAATTATTTACTGATGATGTTGAACTACTTTATCCAAAGAAAACAACATGGATGGATCTAAATAAATTGTTATATTGAGAAGATATTTGGAAATTAAAATTTAATATAGAAAAGTTAAGTACTACATATTGGATCCCAAAACATTAAAGTTGAATATATATTAAGCAACAAAGGAATCAAATAAGTAAATAAGGAAAGCAATCTTGGGGTTGGTTTTATGATACATTTAAAGCTATCATATTCTGTTTATTATATCAAGAGCAAATGGACTGATTGGATGGGTGGTCAGAAGTTATATTTCAAGGGAGGCAAATGTTTTTTTTTAAAGATAAACACCCAAAGATCTCATATAGAATATTTACTCAGGTCTGGGCTCCAGTGCTGTAGTAGTAATGCCACGAACAATCTTACCTCGATGAAACAGAAGGTGTGTTCTCTCTGCTACCGGCACGTGGAAACCAGAAGAAGAAAAGAACGCAAGAGGTGTGACTTGTTTTATGGAGGAGAACGAGATAAGCCTTCCTGAAGTGGCAAGATTTGATGAATATAAAAGAGACTAAGTTTGAAGTGGAAAAGCGCAGTATTTTGCTGATGTCTGATTGGTGAACATCCATCAGTTTATTTTGTGTGGTAAATAATTTGACTACCCCCCAATAGGTTGATTCCACTTTGACTAGACTTCCAAAACTTCGAACAAGCTATTACGGCCTACGTGTAACCAGACGCAAATGGCAGGCAAAGCATTTGACATTCAGCTGATTCTCGAATTTCATGGTGTCTCATCTGACCACTCAGTGTCAGAATGGTTGGAACAGATGGAGCTGGTGTGCAAAATGTGTGGTGATGACAACATCGAACGTGTTCTACCACTCAGGCTGAGAGGCGGGGCTCTATCAGTATACCAACGGTTAACCCGTGACCAAAGGGAGGATTCACAGCAGGTAAAACAAGCCCTCCTTGTGGGTTTTGTGCCGGACTCTTTTGTTGCATTTGTCACATGGTCTACCACTGAGAGAAGAGAAGCAAGAAATTTCCCCTACCCCTCCATGTTTGAATTGAAAGGCCCCAAAGGTTGACTGTTAAAAGAGGAAATTAGAATGTAGGTCAAGCTATCTGTACTCCATAACCTCACCCGGGTGGATAGAGAAGGGGGACATAGAGGTCAAGATAGTAGCCCGAATGAATCACCTGACAGGGTGAAGAAGAAGAAAGAGGCCAAATGATTGGCCAGAACCCTAAAGCCGGAAGTAGCACACTTTTCTTCAGCGGAAATAGGAATAAAGAATGGAGTTTGAGGACGGAGTTTGCTGTGAGAGGATGGGTGATCTCATGCCAAACTCCGGGCGAAAAAGCAGAGCCGAGTTTCAGGACAGCAGTTGGTGTGACAAGATGTATTGAAACTGTCACCGAAACTCCAGGGAAAAGCGGAAAGAATCTTGACAAGTAGATAACCAGTGACTTCAAGCCAAGCTGTACAGAATCCCGCTTGCCCGTAAAAGAGAAAATACTCTCAGAAGAAACCCGTCGAAAAGCTAAGTAAACCTTAAAACCGTTTTCTCCCTCCACCCTTCTTAACTATTGCAATTGTATGCTCTCCCTCTCAATTTAAAGAAAGAAGCATATAGAGAATTATAGGCATTAAGAAAAGAAGAGAAATGGAATGAAAAGATTTATTTCATAAACTCTAAATATATGAATGGACTTTGCTACCTTTTCAAGGTTCAAGAGAAAAGAAAGAAAGAAGAAAGAAAAGAAAACGAAAGAAAGACATTTGTATTTGATATTGTCTGCTGGTAATATAGCCGGCATCTTAAATAATTATTTGGTCCGCACGTATTAAAAAGCTTGTTATATTTTTTAGATATCCCCTCATGTCGAAATTTATTCATTGTGTTGTTTGCCTATCGAATTGCCTTCTTTTGCATGTTCCTTTTCAGCTTCATTTTCGCCTCAATTTATCCTCGCTAAATGTCTTATTCGCCTTTAAAAACATTACACGGGAAATTGAAATTGTCGACTACGATAAATAATAATATTATATCTAAACCTATAGGCCCATGCTTTCCTAATCCTAGAGGGTAGGAAACAAAGTGGTGTGTGTGTGTGTGTGTGTGTGTGTAATGTGAAATTTGGAAACCCTCTTGCCAGCGGCGGTCAGTCTAGCCCCAAATTAACCACCACATTATCTGCCAGTTCCCATATGCACCAAAAAGGACTCTTAACGAGGACTTATTCTGTGAGGGATCAAGTGCCAGACTGCCCCGACTTCACATGGGCAAAAAATAAACTCCTGTTCTGGGATAAATATTTATGACACGTCACAAATTTGAAACATTTGTCTCACGTCGTTGGCGCCCCGGGGAAACTGTGGGCGAATATTTGGGTGACGCGCTAGGTCCTACAGGACCTAGCGCGTCTGATCAAAGAAAACACCTCTGACTGATGGCTCAGTTGCGCTTTTGTGTCAGGACTCCCCAGTCCAGTTAGATGACAATTGCGTGGGTCCTCAAGGATGGTGCACATGACCCTAGAACAGATTCTTGCTAGGGCTCGAGCTCTTATGACGGAAGGGGCAGAGGTCGATGAGCCTGTTGCTGCGGTAGCCGGGCGAGGCCGGGTTCTTCTTCACGTGCCTGCAGCCCCACCTTTAACCACTGACAAGCAGAATGCAGTTGCAGTGCAGTGCTACAAGTGTGGAGGTCCCAATCACTTTGCCAGAGACTGTCGGCAGCCCGGGGGCAAATCACAAAGAGCGCTCCCGGAGATATGCTGTTATCAGTGCCAACAACAAGGACATGTCGCATCAAGGTGTCCGGAAACTAGGCAAGGGGCAAGAGGCCGGCACTACTCTCTCCCCACATAAACTAGAAGTGCTTCCTGTAATGAAGATGAAAGTCAATGGAATGGATCAGATAGTGTTGGTGGATTCCGGCTGCTCCTCATCCGTTGTGAGTGGAATGTTATGTCGACCCGAAGTATGGAAAAGTACCGCAATTCTGACAGCAGGCAGGAAGTGCCTTCTAAGCCATGGTGTTGGTAGCATAAGTTTAACAGTGACCAATAGAAATCCCTTAAAGACGAACATGCTCGTAGTAAACAGCAAGCCATTAGGATTCAACCTCCTTCTGGGAATGGACGTCATCAAGAAATTGAGTGGCGTGCACATCGACGAAGGAGGCAACACACATTTTGCTGAGGCGGCTCACACTTTGGGTTCAACAATAGAGCTAGAACAGCCTGACTTTCGCGCAGAGTTTGACCAATGCACCAAATCCTGGACAGTATCATTGAAGTGGTCCGGTGATTAGCCACAAGAAAAGTTATACAACAGAGTACCCGAGCACACCATCCCTGTAAGAGCTCGTGCAGAATACGATAAAGAGCTACAAAACTGGATTAACAATGGGTGGTTAGTTCCTTACCCGGATGATAAATTGGGGCCCCCGAAGGGCCTGATCCCATTAATGGCAGTCATCCAGCAGAATAAACAAAAGGTAAGACCAGTTCTCGACTATCAAATGATAACATAGATCTATTTACGGCTCGTGGAGACATATGCACCGAAAAGTTGAGAGAATGGTGGCAAGCAGGATCGAATGTGTTCGTGTTAGACCTTCGCAAGGCATACCTTCAAGTGCGCGTGCACCAATCAAACTGTACTGTTTAAGGGACGAAGGTATTGCCTGACCCACATCGGGTTTGGTCTCAATGTGGCACCATCCATCATGTAGACAATTGTTGATGCTATCTTGAAGGACAAGCGCATACAGCGGGCAACATCTGCCTATATTGATGATGTGTATGTGGACGAGAGCATTGTGCCTGTGGCACGTGTGAAGGAGCATCTCTGCAGCTTCGGCCTCCTTAGCAAGGAGCTGGAGAGGCTACAGGATGGTGTGTGAGTGCTTGGGTTACAGGTCTGGTCTCTCTGTATTGGAGAAGAGGGAACAAAATCCCAGAATGCCTCGTGTGATCACGCGACAAAACATATTTTCACTATGCGGCAAATTGGTTGGGCACCTTCCCATGGGTGGTTGGCTTTGTATAGCTGTGGCGTTCATCAAGCGGAGAGCATCTGACATCACCGCAGGATGGGATGACAAAATTGACGACGCCCCTCTCAACACCATGATTAAAGAGGTTCTCACTAGAGTGCGCAAGGAAGACCCGGCGCAGGGCAGATGGTGCGTTGATGGCCAAGCCCTTAGCATATGGGTTGACACAAGCTCTCTCGCTACTGGCATGTCGCTTGTATATGATGGGGCTGTAGTAGAGGATGCTTGTTGGTTACAACCAGCAAAGGACTCCCAACATATTAACCTTGCAGAACTCGATGCTATTATTAAAGGAATAAACTTGGCAATCCTCTGGAAGATGACCACCTTGCATTTGTTCACTGATTCTGCCTGTGTCCATAAATGGATCTCGGACACCCTTACCGGCAAAGCCAGGGTACGAACCAAAGCCGCAAGGGAGATGCTCATTCGACGGTGGCTTGACACGATAATAAAACTGGTGAAAGAATACGCACTGTCGATGAATGTGTCCTTGATCAAATCTAGCCAAAATAAGGCAGATCGATTGACTAGAGTGCCTCAGAGGTGGCTTGATGCAATTAAAAGGAACACTGGACCTGTGCAACCTGCCTGCACTGCATCCGTGAGCGCAGTTGGGCTTGACCAGATCAAGATTGTTCACTGACAAAGCGGTCATCCTGGTATGCGGCGGACACTTTATTTTGTCAAACAGATTGCCCGTGGGGTCTCTAAGGCCGCAGTGAAAACCGTCGTCAGAGAATATGAAGAGTGTCAGTCGATCGATCCAGCACCCGTGCACTGGTCAAAGGGGGCTTTGAATGTTAAACAAAGCTGGCACCGGGTAGCGATGGATATTACCCATTGTAACAGGTCCCATTTTTTGACGGTGATCGACTGTGGGCCCCGCTCGGTTTGCCATCTGGTGACATCTTCCTTGACAAGATGTGACAAGTGTAATCAACCAGCTGAAGGCGTTCTTCTATGAGTGGGGCCCACCGACAGAGATTCTGACAGATAATGACATTGCCTTTCGGAGCAGCCTGCTTAAAACCTTTCTAGATGAGTGGAGAGTCAGACTTCGATTCTACTGTGCATACGTCCACTCTGGTAACGACATTATCGAGCAATGTCACAGAACTGTAAAAAGGATTGCCGCCAGAAAACAGTGTAATATACCAGAAGTAGTATACTGGTACAACATCACGCCAAAGGATGACGTATCCTCTGCTACAGCACCAGCCAATATGGTCTATCGGTACCACATACAGCTGAAAGGAATCAATGGAACACTGGCGCCGACACATAATCAACAGCAGTCAGTTTTCAAACCAAGTGACCGAGTGTGGATAAAGACTCCACATGGACGATGTACCACAAAATATAAAGTGGGACATGTGACCGGAATTACCAGTGTACAGAACATAACGGTTGACAGAATGCCACGCCATGTGAAAGATCTGCAACCCATAGTGGGACCAGGCCAGTCGACGGTCTGTTCTGACATGGTTTCAGAGGATGCGAGCGAAAGATTTGTAACCATTAGACAGAGATCATGTGAACAGGCACCCAGCACAAATGCAGGTGATGCCTCTTCCAATAACACTTCTGATGAAGACCAAGTGACTATACTACTACAAAGAAGCACACGGCGCAAAAGACCACCTCCCGAATGTTTCATGTGTGATGATAGGATCAGCAAGGAGTGTAGTAGTAAAGCCATGAACAATCTTACCCTGAAGAAACAGAAGGTGTGATCTCTCTGCTACCGGCACGTGGAAACCAGAAGAAGAAAAGGACACAAGAGGTGTGACTTGTTTTATGGAGGAGAATGAGATAAGCCTTCGTGAAGTGGTGAGATTTGATGAATATAAAAGAGACTAAGTTTGAAGTGGAAAAGCGCAGTATTTTGCTGATGTCTGATTGGTGAACATCTATCAGTTTATTTTGTGTGTTCAATAATTTGACTACCCCCAATAGGTTGATTCCACTTCAACTTGACTTCCAAAACATCGAACAAGTGCCAAGATAAAGAAAGTGTAATATTAAGATTAGAGGGGATACAAAGAAGAATGACAAAAATAATAAAAAAAGGAGAAGATTACAGTAATAGGAAGAGATAAAAGAAATTAAGATTAACTACTTCACTAGAATGAAAGAATGAGAGGTGGTTTAAAAAAAAAAAAAAAACTTTCAAATAATTGATGAACTTGCTATGTCTACTTACAGTAGACATTTTTTCAATATTACTTCAATATCACAGGAAATTTACTATCAAGACACATTTCAAAAACTAAGTCTACTAACCAATTGGAGTTTTTTGCTAATATTTGTAATAGAAATTATCACACACGCAAATGATTGCACGTCTGTTTGGCCTATCAGGAATTAGCAGGAATTGAACCTGACACTTCATAACAAATTGTAGGTTGGTTTAATTTGAATAAGACTGTTTCAACCAATCAGAGGCAGGCTTGGTATTGTAGCAGGCACTACTTAAGACACACACAAATTTGGTCAGGAACTCAGATGTCATTTTTGCCTTCTGACTGAGTTCGTTTTGTGAACTCACTTCTCCAGTTGTTGGGTGGCATTGCAGCATGCTGTTTTACTCCTGGACAATTCTGCTGGGTGTTGCTTCAGCACTGTAGAGTTCCTTCGGCCTGATCCCCCCCCCCGGCTTTTACCCCCTTCAGAGGGGTTGGGTTTATTGCCTGACGCCTCTAATAAGGGGAATGCCGATGAGGCCAAAGGTATTCTTGGCCTTGTCGGATGCATGTGGGCTTTGCCCTGCGACCGGACCCACCTTAAAAACGGCCTTGCGCCACATTCCTCCGGTGTTTGGGTGGAAGATAAATAACCAGAAGTAATTTTTGCCTTCTGCTTCACCTCTCCAGTTGTTGGGTCGCATTGCAGCAGGCCGTTTTACTTCTGGACGGTTCTGCTAGGTGTGCCTTGGCACTGGAGAGTTCCTTTGGCCTCAGGGGGCCATCCCCCCAGGCTTTTACCCCCTTTGGGAGGGAATATTGTCTGGCGCCTGAGGCACCCCTAATAAGGGGAATGCCGACGGAGCCAAAGGTATTTTTGGCCATGCTGGACACGTGCGCTTCGGCCCTGCGACCGGACCCACCTTAAAAACGGCCTTGTGCCACATTTGTACGCTGGTGGGGCATATAATTAATAACCAGAAGTCATTTGCCTGGGGAAGTGTTAAAAGTCGCACGTTTGACAGCTAAGATAAAAAGACCCTTGTTTTTGAATCACAATATTTTAGGAACAAACTACCTAATCAGATCAAAACAGCAATAATATAAAATCTTTAAGATTAAACTAAGATGATTTCAGAAATAATGGTAAGAAAAAGAATTTAAGAGGGCATTTTTGGGAACTATTGGATGAATTACTTAACAGAATTTGTTCTCTATATAGATATTGTATTAATAGAGTATATGATCAGTGGAAAGATTTAAAAAAAAAAAAAAAAAATAGTAAAAAGTAGAGATGCCCAAAGAGGCATTAAAAAAATCATAATAAATCAAGACCAAAACTCTAGTCAACAAAATGACTAAAAAACTTTTCTAATCAACTAATTTTATTAGATTCAACTATAATCTATATTAAAACCAACTAATTTAATAGCATTAGGATCGCTAGTTCGATCGGGGAACTACTGCTGCTCCTCTATAAGAGTGGCTTCTATAGAAGAGAATAAAACAGCCATCGAAAGATAACCATGACCCACACTCAAACCACTTACACAAACCGCATCGCTCTTCGCGCGGGTAAAAAAGGGGCGCGTCCTGCTGAGGTTGGAGCCCTGGCCTCGGTGTTCGAAAAATCACCTACAGAGCTCAAACAATCAAAACTACTAAAATGCAAACAAACACTAAAAATAGCCACATTTAACGTAAGAACCTTAAATAGAATAGGACAACTACCAGAGCTAATCGCATCGGCCGAAGAACATAAGATAGACATAATGCATACAAGAACACAGATACACGCACACAGAAGATATCAAATATCACAAAACTGGCAATGGCTGGTCGCTCGCCACTGTATACGCATGGAAAAACTCTGTCAACGCCGCAGTAGGAGGGGTAGGATTACTTATAGGACCTAGAGCATTAAAAACGCTTAATAGCGTTGAGAAAATACAACCTAGAATGATGGCAGCTACATTTAACGGAAACCCCAGAGCAACAATCATCTCATGCTACAGCCCCACCAATGTTAGTGAAGAAACTGAACTAGTCACCTTCTACGATGAGTTATCCTCATTAGTGCGTAGCATCCCGAAACACAACATGTTAAGTCATTGGCGGAGACATGAATGCCCAAATCGGGAAAAACGGAAACAACAAATACAGCCTCCACAACACGTCAAATAGGAATGGGCAACATCTAACAGATTTCATGATAGAAAATAGATTAGCATGCCTCAATACAAACTACCAAAACAGAGAGGGCAAACTATGGACATACATGTACGCAAACAATACTAAAGCTCAGATAGACTACGTCCTTATAAACAAGAAATGGAAAAATAGTGCATTGAATTGCGAGGCATACTCCTCGTTTGAGGGTGTGTCCACCGATCACCGAATGGTCACGGCGAAAATACGGTTAAGCCCACGAAAAAACGCCAAACGAACAGCGACCACCAAACACTATGACTGGGCCCTATTAAACAACAAAGATATAAGAGATAAATACGTATTAGAATTAAGAAACAGATTCGAAATACTACAAGAAAAGACGGAAAAAAGTACACCAAACGACGAATATGAAAATTTTGTCAATGCACACCTCGAGGCAGCAGCGAAATACATTCCAACAAAAATTAAAACTAAATATAGAGTCCCATGGGAAACTTTAGCGGTGAGAGAAAAACGTGCACTAGTGAAAACAGCCTCCAAAAACTATCGAAAAAAACCAACTAACACAAATGCCTTAAAACTAAAAATGGCACAATATCAATTAGCAGGCATATATATAAAGGAACAGACAGAATACATTCAAAATCAGATAGATAAGATTAGAGACTCGGTGGAAGATAGACAATCTAGAATAGCCTGGCAAACAATAAACGAAGTGAGCAGAAGAAAGAACACAGCCAAAGCAAAACTTAAAGCAGCAAACCAACAAGAAAGAATAAAACTGTGGAAACAGCACTTCGAAAACTTACTTGGAAACCCACCAAAAATAACGCATGAACCAATCACCAGAATAATTAGCAAACAATTAGACATTAAACTAGGACCGTTCACACAAGAAGAACTCGACTCGGTTCTCAGAAACCTAACCGATAAAATGAAACGCAGTTTCTTCCAGGCAGCGGTCACATTGATACTGCTATATGGATGCACTACATGGACGCTAACAAAACGGCTGGAGAAGAAACTAGATGGCAATTACACAAGAATGCTGCGTGCAATCCTGAACAAGTCTTGGCAGCAACACCCCACAAGACACCAACTGTACGGCCACCTGCCCCCTATCACGAAAACTATTCAAGTTAGACGAACCAGACATGCAGGACACTGCTGGAGAAGCAGAGATGAACTCATAAGAGATGTACTCTTATGGATCCCCACACATGGCCGCGCAAAAGCAGCTCGAACGTACATTCAGCAGCTATGTGAGGATACAGGATGTTGTCCTGAAGACCTACCTAGGGCGATGAACGATAGGGAGGAGTGGCGAGAGAGGGTCAGGGATATCCGTGCTACCAGCACGATATGATGATGATGAAAGGTGATATATTTGAACCTATAAAAATAGTATGTAAGAAATTCAAGTCCAAATTTTTGTTGAAAATATGGCTATAAGAACATTTTTTTAACTTTTCTAAATTTTTTTTCTTACCAATAAAACATGTAGAAATATGAATATAATCTAATACAAAGAAATATTTTTGTCAGTTTAAGCTATGGAATATCTAAAAATTATCACTAATCTCCACTGTAAAGAATGGACTAAAAAGAGAATGGTTTATGAAAGGGTGCTGGAAAAATCTTTGGCCTGACCAAGAAGGAAATAATGTACTATATATGCGCTATTCCACATATTTATTCTGGTTCAATACACTTGGCAATTTTTTCATATTTCTTCGACCCTTCAAATTAAAAAAAGTTATTTCTCTCTTGGTTGGGCCAAGAATCTTAGCATTTCCTTGCATATCGTTTTTGATTTAGTAAAAGAATACTTTTTAAAATTTAAAGCTTCAGTAGAAGAATAATTAATATAACTAAAGACCTTTCCTTCTGTCATATTTTCATTTGTATAAAAAGAAAAAAGAAAATGATAAAATCTTCAATTTCCAAAAGGGAAAAAATGCTACCTGGGTTCCATCAGATCAACAGCTTCCAGTTTCATGCCAGGTTTAAAGTTGTGTTTTGGAATTTCCTTCAACAAATAAAAATATTGATATTTTAATGAAAGAGAATAAAAATATTTTTCTAGAGATTTTTGATAAGGCAAACTTTTTAAGCAAACTAATCTCAGATGACAGCTTCATATTTAACACAAAAGTGAGAATAAGTTTATATTCCAGAAATTTTTTGCACAATAAAACTTCTTTGTAGTCAACACAATCCTTCAGCCCTCATCAGGTGTATAATAAGAGAAAAGAAAAGAAATGCAGGAGATTTAACTTTAATTTCTTGAATTATACATCTGACTGAAGAATGGATCAGCTAAAATGTTGTTTACAATATCAAGAATTTGAAGAAGGGGTTCAACCGTACAGACAATATCTAATATGTTAATAACTCTTTTCAAAGTTATCAACAGAGTTTACAGGGTGTGAAAGCAAAATATAAAATAATTCTTAAAATGTTTTTTGTTTTTAATTTAAGTCTGATTAATCCAATTTTTGAAAAAATACAATAAATCTAAATTTTCATGATTAGCTCTATTATTCAACACTTTTTTAAAAATTAAAATTCAGCCCAACATAAGTGATAGTTGGTTGGGTTTTATGGCATATCAACCTTTGTAGGTTATTTAATGCCAAATCCATTTTTATACAAATAGTTCTATTTCAAACAATTCAATTTAGCATGAGTACACAGTTTAATTGTCAAAAACATTTCTATTTCAAACAATTCAGTTTAGTCAAACAGTTCTAATTCAAACAATTCAGTTTAGCATAAGTATGCAGTTTAATTCTCTTTAAACCATACATAGGGTCTTATCAGGTACTACCATCCTGGACCAGAGTGGACCTGGGAGCAATGGCAATGAAGGGGTGCTCCACATTCCCCAAACCCCCAGCATTACTGGAACCTCACCATCAGATTGTTTAGTGTCATATCCAGAACACTCATTGGGTGGGTGGGGGGTTTACCCCATTGTAGAGGTACAGTCGGTGTATTCTACAGCCCCAGCCAACTGGAAAATACACAGAGTTAAATGTCAAAACAGTTTTATTTCAGATAATTCAGTTCAGCATAAGTACACAGTTTAGTGGTCAAAACAGTTCTATTTTGAGCAATTCAGTTCAGCATAAGTACACAGTTTAAATGTCAAAACAGTTTTATTTTAAACAATCCAATTTAGCATCAATACACAGTTTAAATGCCAAAAGCAGTAAACTCAAACCACGGTTTAATTCTATTTAACCCATAAATAGGACCCTTATCGTGTACTACCACTCCAGGAGCGATGGCAATGAAGGGGTACTCTGCATTCCCCAAAGCTCCAGTATTACTGGAGCCTCACCATTAGATTATTTAGTGTCATATCCAGGACACTTGGGGTGGGAGTAGGGGTCTTACTCCTCTGCAGAGAAGCAGTCGGTGTATTCTACAGCCCCAGCCAGCTGGGCAACAATATGAGTGAGCCAGAAAAGAAACAACAAAGAATCTATGATTTGCTTAATGCCAAAATTTCTTTGTCTATCATATAAAAAGCAAAAAAAAAAAAAAATTTTTTTTTTTACAGAAGAAGAGCTCTTTAAGGAAAAGGGAGAGAGGATGATTGAACAAAAAATAAAAAGAAGGCTTTTTAACTGCTCTTGCTATGGCAATTAAGGACTCCACAATGTCAATAAGAAAACGCACTAATGAATTGAAAGTCCATGAGAAAACTTAGTACAGCAATTAAACAAGATTTAAGCCCAGACCTTAACCCCCTTGATTACACTATATAAAGCATATGAGAAAACAAAACAAATGCAACTTCCCATCCAAATATTGGTTTTGCTATTGAGAAAGAATGGAATAAAATATCCGAAGAATTAATTTTGAGGGTATGCAAATTGTTTTGAAGGTGTATTGATACAACAATTGAAAAAAAAAGATGGCCAGTAAATTTACTGTTTTGCGTCTATCTTTTTATTTTGTTTATTCTTTTAAAATTAATCTTGTTTTATAATAGTCATTTATCATTATACTAGAATATTCATAATTTTGCTTCCATACCCTGTACTTTGTATATATCAGAAAAAATAAATAAATAAATAAAAATCAACTATTTAGTGAATTTTTCATGTTTGAGCATCATGAATTCTACAATAAACTATCTTTACAGATCATCTATGTTATTCAACTTCCTGTTTATACTGTGTATTGAGATTTTATCTTTCTAACAAGAATTTTTCAAACACAAATGAAAAATCTGTAAAGGTTTACCTTATCAAATAATTTGACAGGTGCTGCAATTGAATTGGTTTGTTTGAGATATTCAAACCACTGGAATTGTGTCTTGTATCCTTGCAGAAACAGAAAAATAAAATAAATTAAGTGAGGAGACTGAACAAAAAACAAATTCATGGGTGACCTTTTGAAAAATGCTTATCTTTAAAAATCTATTTGCAGTATAGTTGAACAAAGTGTTTTCATTCAAAAGCTTGAATTTTAAATGGTTTCTACTTGTGACAATGTGTGTGTGTATGAGAGGAATATCCAAAGTTGTTACTTGACCCTAACGGAAAGAAACAATTAACACATTTGAGTTTTGAAAGCCAACTCATTTATTTCATTGAAATTCGGGTAGCCATCTTGTCCTCTAGTTGTGGAATTCTCAATACAAAAGGTACGTCCGGTCAGTAAAAAACTGCAGAATCAGTAAAAGAATGCAGATAATTTGCTCCTCCTCTTATATGCCTCTAGGTGTCTCTGATTGGCCGATCTTTTCTTCCTGCTGCTGTTGCTGCTGACTGCCAAATCTATAAATAGGATGGACTATTTTCATGGCGTTTTGTACTCTATTTTATTGACTCTCCCCAAACAATCTAACATATTTTGATGTTACTTTTCTATGTAATTGTATCACAAAAAGGAATACATGAAGTGTTTTTTTTAGTTGAGGGCTGAAAGAGTTATTCTTTCATTTATAAGACATCATCATCCCACCACCCTGAGAGTAGGGGAGTTCACTTAAGCCCCAAATTAGTTTCTCTTCACATCTTGAACTTAACTAACTTTTCAAATCCAACTAAAGTTTTTAAATACCATGTAGGCACCCATAGCCAATCAGCAATTGCCCTTATGATTTCAGTTTCCCATGACTGTCAGCAGGGATTGAACCCTTGACTTTTCCTTGTCAATCATTCCTACATTAATGTCCAAACAGATCCATCATACCAGAATATCAAGGGTGATGGCAGAGGGCTATTACACAACTAACAACTAGTTTGATGATGTGAGTTGGCATTTTATAGCATATCAACTCTCATGGGTCATTTTTTGAACAGTTAGTTCAGACGAAAGCTGTCTTTTATAACATTATTCTGAAGGGAACTTTGTAACTTGATATTAGCAAGACATAATATTCCTGTATCTTTGTGTAAAGTCAACGTACTAGTCGAATTCTTTGAATAATACATGATAATGCTCTCGAAATAATACTCTGAGCAATTTACTCGGAACAATCTCTTCACTGACATAATACCAAAATACTTGATACTCAATCCAGAACCAGAATCGAATATCTCAGCCTTCTGTCTGAATGCTTTATATATTATGAATTGTGCTACTGGGGTCGTGTGACCATGAATATTTATTAATGGTCACACGACCCCAGGAGCACAATTTATTCAACGATTACATCTGCTGCCTGGAGATCCATGTTCAACCACAGGGGTTGGTATCAACACTTTCTTCTTACGTAAGTTATTTAATGTCAAATCCAGTTTTAAATATATATATATATATATATATATATATATATACACACACACACATGTATGCGTGTGTGTGTGATCTGTAAGCATACAGTTCGTAGGTAACTTTATTTTTAAATGAGTAAAAGCTCATTTGTTTGCACACAGTTAAATGGTTTCGAGTAATTATATTCATCAAATATTCCACTCTAATATGAATAATTTGCACAGCTGTATGGTTTCAAATAACTAATAATAATAATCCTTAGTAAATGATTGAACAGTTCTATTTGACCAATAGATAAAACCCTGACAGTTACTACCACTCTGGGTCAGAGTGGACCTGAAAATAATGGTAATGAAAGAGTAAGTAGTACACATTCTCTAAAATCCAGGACTAAAGCATCACTATCAGATGCAGTGTAGTGTAATACCCAGGACACTCAAAGTTTTGTTTTTTTCTATGTGAATGACCCTCATCTATGGCTTTTTAGCACCTTTAAGATAAAAAGAGTTAGGTGTTTATTTACCACAAGAGCAATTTAAAGAATATGGTTGGGACTATCATAGAGGTACTAGAGCTTGACATGACTAGCTGATTAATTGAATTGGGCTTCTCCAGCCACCATGTAGCCCAGTAAGGACTAATGTAGAGAGTTGCAAGTCACATGAGCACTTTGGCTACCAGATCATGGACTGCTCAGCTATCAGGATCCCATCCTCAAACATTACAGGTCACTGCCAACAGGTAGCTTTGTTAGGAGAGGTGCAGTTGGCATATGACAGGGTGGGATAATTTTAGTTCACCTAGTTTAATCAGAGATTAATGAATATATAACTAACTTCATTGCATCACCAAACAATTTCTTTTGTATTAAAAGTGTCATCTTATTAATACATTACTTTGCAACATCTTAGAAGTTTCTTTGAAATATATTTACCACATTATTGCTTGTGCAATTAGTTGACTGTAATATCTATCATGAAAGAACAATACATGAAAAGCATCTAACTTATAAAAATGAAACAGATTTTGATTTGATTCGAAATAAGCTTTTTAAATGACTGCAAAGAGTAAATAAGTAAAATTGTATGAAATTAAGTTTTGTGATATTGATAAGATGTACTTACCTCGAGGTGGAGTAAGCTCAAGGTTGTTGACTTCACAGAAACTGACTGGGAAAATACAAGGAGATGTAACATGATAACAAAACCAATCAGAACCATTCTGAGCTAATGATCCATCAATGCCAATCATGAGGTAATTATCTTTTAACACCTGCATAAAGTTCAAAGAAATGAAAAGTTATTTCAAAGGAGGTGGGAAAAAGCAGGTTAGGAAATTGGTATAAGTTGCTTTAACTGTGAATATTAAAATCATTCTAAAAATTTGGATTTTATCTATCTGACTGAAATAAAATTCAGTTGGGGTATAGATATTACCAAACCCAAAACGTTAGGATCTTAAAAAAATAAACAAAAAACAAAACCTTTTAACTTTTTTTATTATATAGCATACATGTACACATGATCGTATATTTACTCAACTATGCAAGTATAATCATATAATACTCGTTTCTAACAAAATGATTTTAGATGGAAAAATATCAGATTGAATCAATTCTTAATGTTATCATAACACAGCAGATTTTTGTTATGGCAAATGTGCTAAAACCCTCTTATTTAAATTTACAATGTAATAGTGTGGGGTTTCCATGTTTAGACTCACTACAATCATTATAGTTTCTCAAGGGAGATAACTATTGAATGCTGATTATTGAATACTTTATTTGCAATTATAAATTTCATAAAGCAAGTACATGTAAGAAAAATTTTCTGAAAAAATGTTTTATTGCAGATTGGTCAAGTGATTAGAGTGTTTGCCAATGACCCGGGAGACCTGTACTTGATGCTGCCTTGCTTAACACTCAGCATTAGAAGGTACGTATCAAGGGTAAAATGAAGCACTCCAGAGAAAGGAGTAGTGCCCTCCCCTACACCTCAGTGTAGTAGCTATCGAAAAGGGAGCCATTGAATCACCCTCAACAACAGTTGCCAACTTTACTTACTTTTATAATCAAACTTCTATTTGTTTTATGAAGTGTAAATTATGCATAATTTTAAAAAGAAACAATAAGAAAACAGCTACACCAGTCAAATTCAGAGGACAGGGACATGAAAAATATGTAAATGATAGAAATTTGCAAAATATTTACCTTATTGACAGAAGCGACACAAATGGCCGATAGATTAAGAGGATCAATGGCTTCTAGCTTCATTCCTACTTGAAATTTGGCTCCAGGAGGAGGCTCCTTTTCCTAAATAAAGGAATAAAACAAATAAAACCAATGAAGAAAAAAATCTGAAACAAACAGATTTTTTTTTAACAACAAAAATAACAATGCTAAGACAAAAATCAGATATTTTTGTATTTGTGGAAAACTTAGTAGCAAGCCAAATTCCTATATCATATTATATATCTATATATAAAAACAGTTACCCCCTACACACACTTTTTTTTCCTTCAAAACATGTGAAAAGTATGGGAATGTATTTCTAAATAAACACTTATAGATCCACAATAAATAAAAGGGCGAAAATAATTTTTTAACTAATATTCTGACAAAAGACAGTAAATGCATTCAATGAAATTATAAGTTTTAATATTGTAAATCAGCTACAACCTAATAGCTTGTAACATGTTCATAAAATTTGAACAAAAAAAAAAAAAATTTAAAAAATAATTCAATTCGGGTTGACCAAAAATGACTAAGAAATAATTTCAATATAGATTGGAAATGGTAAAAAAAATACATGTATCCCAACCTATTTTTACATTTAGTAGCTTTCAATCATGCATGACGTAAGTGTTTATGTGAACTGCTCAACTGCTTGAATAGCTGATTTATTTATAGTGGTGAAGACTCACATAGAACCAGCTGCACTTTTTGGAATGAGCTAATAACAAAAGAAAGGTGCACCAGTGTCCTCGGTTTTTGAATTTAAAGGTTTTTTCTTCTAAACCTAGACTAAAGAGTCCAGTACACCCAACTATTTATCCATCGCTGAAGAGATACATTTCCTAAGAGAGTTAACATGAAGTGAAGATTAATTTTGGATAGTATTTTCTTTTATTTCGAGTATCAGTTCTTTTGTTTCATAACTTGTTAATCTACTATAACAAAGAACAGTATGCATAAAATAATGCTACTAATGAAAAATAAATATGTCAGAGAGAAATTGAGAATAGATTAAAGGATGTATTTAAAAAGGTTCAAGTTGGGCTTCTGAAAACCAAGGGCTCTTCATAAATCATTCGGTTAGAGCAGCTGGTACATTTAAATCTAGCATCTCCAAGCCAAAAGTGACATGAATTTGAATCTCACTAAGAGCTTATATCTTATCATTTGTGATCTAGTTTCTTGTTGAAGATTGATCACCCGAGTGAATTTGATAAAAAAGCAGCTAAAAATGAAGATAAAAAATATAAGTCAAAATTATGGTTAAAGCAGATACTGTTCCTATATTTTCTATGCTAATTCTTTATAAATTGAGCTCTTCTTTAGCAATAGTAATAAACAATTTTTTTTATTAAATCAAATTACCTTTTCAAACATTTGCGGTGTACCATCATCACTATCATATTTCTGGGTTGCCAACTTTGTAAAACATTTACTCTTGTATTCTGAAAAGCAGAAAGCATTTCAAAAATAATAAATGCAGTTTTTTTTATTTTGCTGTCAAGAAAATTATTTGGTGAGTTATTCATTGTATTTTGATTTTTGTCAGAAATAAAAATAATACCTAAAGTTATTTGTAAAACAGCAAGGATACATAGACATGAAAGAACAATATTTTGTAATGAAATCATAATACTAATAATGAATAGGGTCAGTATTTACATTAACCACTTAGAACAAAGATATTTTTGCATAATGTCATGTCAGCAAAATTATCCTGTCAGCTGCACTAAGGTAATCACTGCATTCATCACCATTTATAGTCTTGAATCACAATCCAATTAACAACCAGTTTTAAAGTCTGATGAGAAATTTTATCAGCCACTCCAATATCTTCATCAGCATTTATGAATTGTCTTGAATTACTAATTCATTACCAAAGAAGACACAGAACAATGAAAATTAAGAAAAATAATCAGTTGCTATCAAGTGGTTAAGGCAAAAAGAAAAACAAAATTTTATCAGTCTGGCTTCAGTAAGAAAATCTGAATTGCTAAGATTACATTAAAAACAAATATACAATGACAAAAAAAAAATAAACAAATAAAAAAAAAAAACAAACAACAACCACCACCACACACACACACACAACAACAACCAAAAAAGAACCTGATTAAATAACAAATATTCATATTACCCCTTATGAAGTTCACTGAATGTGAATCCATACTTACCTGCTGAAGCAGTGAGTTTGTGACCAACATGCTGTGACCAGCCAACCGGGTGGATGAGAGGAGACTTGACATGACACCAAAATTCGTCTGATTCATCCTGGGAGGTAAAACAGCATCAGGTGAAATGAGCTAAGCATGTTAATGAGGTGAGGCTGTTAAAGGCAACAAGCCACAATGGAGAGATGAGGGCCTTATCAATGGAGACAAAGCCTTTCAGCTCCTACAACATGACCAAACAGCCAGCACCAACTAAAAGAAGAAAAGTGAAACTCGTAACAGGCCAGGAAAGACAGATGTCCATAATGGACTTACATCATCTGCACAGCAGCAGAAATACTGACTAACTTTATTATGCATTTTACTCCTTGAGATACAAATAGAAAACTAAGTCTAATTTTGTAATCAGTTCTTTATTTTTTGAGCTACCCTTAAAAAAATTTTTTTTAAATTAAAAAAAAATCACTTAGGATAATATATCAAAAGTGTAAGATTTTAACATTAATCTTTTTATTGATGTGTAAAGTGAGTGTCTACATATTACTAAAAATTTTATGTTTGTACATAGCCAAAACAGCACATAATAGCAAGGTTTTAATTAGAACAATACACTTAAAAACACTGAGCAATTTTCAGTCCAATTTACAAGTGAATGATAATTTTGTTAGAATCTTTCACTACCTTTCAAGTAGAAGCATCAATATTATCATGAACTGCTGTCATATTGAGTTCATTGAAGTTTCTAGTAAGTCACATAAAACCAAACTTTACAATTAGCAATACTACTTAGAAAAAAAAAGGGGGGGTAACCATTATGATAGCTAATTTGTATTTTGGGTAACATTAATGCCTAATTTTTTTATAATTAATTTTTATTATCACTACAAGCTGAAAACTTGCTCTATAGGTGAGATTTAAAGGTAATAACACTAAAATGTTTTTGAGAAGACTTATCACTGAGGTTAATATTTATGGCTTCTTGGTGACCAGTTGTACAATAGATGTAAACAACACAATTTTCTTTCATCTTGACAATTCATTGATTAATTTTGCTAATTTGATGAACACTACATAAATATCCACTTTAGCATTATATTTACATAATAAATCAAACCTCTTGTCAAAAACATTGATTTTAGAATCTTCAAAAACTAGTATTCTGAAAACATGCCTTAAGGATCTATAAGTAATAAAAGAAAATTTGAGGAGGCTATAACTGTATACTCTTGATGAGAAACAGAGGGACAAAGAAAAGAAAAGACATTTGGAGAATTAAAGACAAATTTTGATCACAGACTATTTAATATTCTAAAATTTAAAAATTCAATGGAAACCAAAATAATAATCGACAAATAAAGTTCAATGGTCATCTGCAAGAACTTATTGGTAAACCAATTAATTTGGAATCAGTTTAGATTAACAAATTTTACTATAAATCTCTATTTCAAATCAAATTTACATGATGCCACTTCATTACCCAAGTTATAATACTCAACAGAATTTACCAGTGAAAAAAAATTAAAAGAAAAATTGCCATGTAATCTTAACAGGGGAAGTAAAATTTTTGTAAATAGACTTATAGCAAGTAAAATTCTTAGCAGCAACTTTTTAAAAAGATTTAATGAATATTACTTATGAATTAAGCTAAGCTAACTTTTTTGTTTATTTCATCTATTAATCTTCTAAGCTGATAGATGTAGGGTTTTAAATACACTGTTACTTATAAACTTCAAATTTTTTGTAACAAATTATTAAATAATCATACTAATAGACAGAAATTGAAACTTATAAAATATAATGGAATTATAACAGAAAAAAAATTAAAACACACTCACACACTGATCATTGTACTTGTTACATTTGCATATAAATTTCATATACCAAATCTAACAACTATTATGGGACAGGTAATATTTTTGTAGAGAATAGTTTAAATACAGAAATTAGCCCAATTGTTATTAGAAATAAACTAATTAAATAAAGAGAAAAACTTCCCTTATTCATCTTGTAAATCTTTCCAACATAGCCATAAAACAGCACCCACAGATAACTACTTAAAGTAATGAAATGATAGTGGTATTAAAAGGAAGGGCAAGTTCCAAACAATATAAGAATGACAAACCAGCATAAAGTGGAATATGAATGCATGCAAATATAGTACTTCATTAGTTTAAATTACATAAACAAAAAAAAAAATAAATAAAAATAAGGATATAAAAGTTTTTTCAGAAATGGAAAACTATATTTGTATTGTTTATAACTTTCAAAAGAGACATTAACATTACACATTTTATTTGGATAATTGAACACCTTTTAGTTTCTTGACATTGTTAGCATGTTTTAGCTAATCCATTCTTCAGCTTTCATCAGGTATATAATCAATAATAAATGAATAAACAGTGGGGAATGGAGAAAAAGTTTCAAAAATAATGGCAACAGAAAAACAATTGCTAATATATCAAATTTCAAAGAGGTAAAACCTATACATACAACTCCAACATCATTTTTGTTAAGTAAAGACAACCTGGACCTCATTCAAGAAAGATTAATGTGAGCATCTCTCTCTCTCTCTCTCTCTCTTGTATAGCAGATCATATCAGGGATATGGTCTGCAATACAAGATTTTTCTACCTCCATGTTTTTAAGTTTCTTAAATCTGACAGCTGGTTTCCCCCTTATGATTTTTCACATTTGCATGAGATATAAATATAATCTTTTACCAAAAGATAAGAGACCAACTCTAGTAAGGAAGTTCTAAAGAGTAGTTTAACTGCTGATATCGTAACATCAGTAAAACCTTTGTACCATTGAATTTAGAGAATATTTGCTGCAGCTACATAGTGATACTGGGGCTGGGGGATACTTTTATTCCTCCTATTTCAAATATAAAAGAATTGTAGTGGGTACAACATGGAATTCTTCAAAAGTAATGCTTATTTATTTTCATGGAAACTACAACAGATACAAAGAGCACACAATAATACTATTGGATAGAATGAGTTTTCATCTAAAAAACACTAGTCACCACAATCAGTGATGAACAAAAGCCTCCATACAACATTCTGATAAGAATGCTATTATAACTATACTGTAGATTGCCTTTTCTAGTTGTTTTTTTATAAACACAAGGAGGAATTTTTTCATTACTGGTTTAAAAAGAATATCCAATATGTGGAAAAATAGTGTTTTGTAGTTGAAAACTTGTTCTATCCAGCAGTGTTAGTGTGCTCCTATAGCTGTTGTAGCTTTTCATGGACATAAATAGGAAGTATTACTTTTGGAGAACCTCTTACACTAATGTTCTAAATTCTTTTTTTTTTCTAATTTTACTGCTGATGATGACCAGTGTTGAAGGTAACAAATCCTTTCTTAACACAGAAATGATAGTTTAAGTCAAAATTCAGATAACTCCATATACAACTGATAAAATTACCAAGATATCGCATTAATAATATCAAAAACACAAAACGAAAATAGTCCAAAGAAAATCTGGAAGGCATTTGTAGTAGTAATACAAAAACAATTTATAAACAACTCCTGTTTTATTTGAGGCATTGCATAGTGATGCTTTGGAGATTTTTTATTTGGGAAATTTACATGAAAGTTACATGAAAATTTTAACATCTCAAAGCAATGAAGTTCTTATATCCAAAAAACTTAAGCAAGCAGTGTGCATTAAGGAAGTCTATAAAATGTTTAAAAACCATTGGTTGCATAAATTTATTTAGCATTAAACAACTAAAATTAATAAATAATCCTAGATTGGGTTAGATAAAATCTAGTTAAGCAAGTCTTGCAGATTTTAATCAAGTTATGATTGTACCACTAAATAAAATTAATGAAGACACAAATATGGCTCATGAAAATTTATTATTTCATGATTTCCATTCTCATATAGCAATGGATATAGCCTATCCGTTTGACTTAAGTGACATAAAATCACCTGTATTGTGCACAGAGAAGATAACCAGCATGAACGGCACAATTCTTATGAGAAGGATATATTTAGTTAACAACTTTGCTAACCACCATAAAAGTAGGTAGACTTGTGTACTGGGGATTTGTTTATTTGAGAGACATAATCTCTTGAGGAGGAAGAAGAAGATAAAGACATCAGAGAAACAGTGCGTGAAGGATATAGTGATTCAATAGCAATTCATGCTGCTATGTGTGGTGAAAAGAATAGAATACATAATCCCCATGCATCTAAAAAGCGGTGTGTTCACCATTTATCAACATGTAAATGAGGAGGAAAAGGGGAAATGAGAATATGCAAATATATAGCAGTTTTGGGTCATAGATGTCACACATTATGGGGATGCTCATTACCTGATTGATTAACTGTGGCTCAACCCAGTTCACTATTATGCAACTTCTGCAGCAAGAGGGTTCTGCTGCTGTAGTCTAGTGTTTAAACTATTTTTCTTAAAAGAGGCCTGTCCAAAAAGATCCTGACTGATAATGGCATGGTGTTTAGCATAAGCACCATTTAGAAATGGTATTGCTAAACAATCCCACAGATCTATAAAATGAATTGTTGCTAGAAAGCAATTCACTCCACAAGCAGCAGCTTATTGGTACAATGTTACACTAAGAGGTGGGATCCACAGTATGATTGCTCCAGCTAAAGCTTTGTATAAAGAGCGGATGAAAGATGTCAACAAGATTCCTTAATTGCTGCCAGAATGCAAGCATGAGATCTATGAGAAAAGAGACATAGTACTGGTAGGAGCTTGGCCAAACAGGTGCATGAGTGAGTGGAAGAGAAGGCGGGTGACAAAATTAGTGAATCCCCAAACAGTCTGTGAATGGAGTGCCACATGATATGAGAGACCTCTGCCCTTTTCCTCATTCAGAGAGCAGTTCTGTGGATTGCCCTGTTGAATGAGACTAGAATACACTGACTGCATCTCAGCAGAGGTAAAACCCCCAACCAATGAGTGCTCTAGATATGACATTAAACCATCTAATGGCAAGGCTTTAGTCCTGGACCTTTGGGGAAGGTGCAATACCCCTTCATTGCCATTGCTCTCAGGTTCACTCTTAACTGGAGTGGTAGTACCTCTTAGAGTTTCATCTATGGGTCATTAAAAAATATTTAATCATTTACTAAACTTGAAACCATTTAACTGTGTGCAAACAAATGAAATCTGGCTTGTTTAAAAATAATGTTACAAAATATTTGTGTGTGGGTGTGTGTATATATCTCAGGATTTGGCATTACATAGTCTACAAGGGTTGATATGCTAAAAAATACATCCAACCAACCAACCAAAGCTCTGTGGAAAATGAGATCATTGCATCAAGTGATGATGATAGAAAATGCAGACGACAACTCATTTGATGATGACCTTAATCATACAAGCAACAGTGAGGACAATGAAAGTCAGCTAGTCATAACAGGACTGCCTTAAGAAATAAGAAATGTGTGTACTAGGGACTTGTTTTTTGAGTGGCACAATCCTTTGAGGAGAAAGAAGAGAAAGATGTCAGAGAAGCAACACATAAAGGATATAGTTATTTTTGTACCCTCATCATCAACATTTATACCAAGTAAATGCTCAAGACCTTCTACAGTTATAGACATATATGAATTTGGTAAATAGATACATTTTGAAACTCCAGCTCTTGTCATACAATTTATCGACAAATTTCATTGCTTTTAAATATTGACCCAATGCAGATACTCTTGAACATATCTGATAGTATCTTGTATATAGTAGAGATTTTGCATTTGATTGTTCCACGATTTTTGCCAGTTGTCATGAATTTGTTAATGGTTGGTTTTAGATCAGTGTATGGGATTTTTGAATTCAATGTTTGTCAGGAGTACTTTTCTTTAGCACATTTGTTTGCCCTTTCATTTCCATGTATACCAACGTGACTTGGTATCCAGGAAAAAATGATGCTATTATTTTTTGAAAAGTGTTCATTTTGTTGAGGAGTTTTGTGATGAGAGGAGTTGATGTATCTTTGTTCTATACTGCAAGGAGGACTGATTTGGAGTTTGAGTAAATGATAAATTTGGAGGATTTGTGGTCAGGTCAATAGCAGAGACTGCTGTACCATAAACTGAGGATTCATTTGGGAAATTATTTTGGATGTGATTTTTCAGATTGTTGTCCTCATCTTTATCGTGGTAATTTGAAATAATGTTTTGGCCGCTGTATCCTTCAGCCTTCCTCAGGTGTTCCTTGTTTATCTGGGCATAGAAATGATTCAACCCAGAAAATCATTTTTAAGTTTGACTGTAGATCAAATAAGGCGTTCAAGAATTATGAAGATCTTATTCAAATAATGATGTAATTGTTTTTCACGCCTCTCAATACAAGAAGTTTCACGAGAAGCATCAGAGATGAATTTGAAACGTAAAATTTAATGGCATCAGTTATTCTTGATATTTTTAAAGTAGTTTACTTTAAAAACAATTTGATTTGGTCTTTTCAATTATTGGCCTATACAGGAGACAATGGAGATTCCAGAACTAAGCCCTCTTCTTGTTGGTATATGTCAGACTCCATCCCAAAGTAGGTTGTTTTCACACAGTTAACATCTTCATCAGATTGTTTACCGGGATTCAAGTGTGTTCTTCCAGTGAGGGATCTGTAGATAACTTATTCTACCACTGTTAGAGTCTCATCGATGGGTACCTTTGCAAATAGATTTACTACATCTAAACTCCCTATTTGGTTGGAATGAATGGGAGCATTAATGATTTATTTTTTGGAAGCTTCAATTTCCCCAGTACTTGTCTCACTTTCCATCTTAGCTCATCTGTCCCTAGTATTGGTCAATGTATACATGGAATACTTCAAAGAAATGGCATTAAGATCTACATCAATGTGGCTTAGATATGTGGATGGCATATTTCTTCTCTGGCCCCATAAGGAAGATGTTCAAGCACTAATGGACCATGTGAACTCAATCCAACCATCTATACAGTTTACAATGGAAAAGAGCAAGGCAATAAATTTTCTTTCCTAGATGTGTTAATAACTCGCACAGATCAAAGATTCAGTACATTCTTTTTTTCCTATGAGTATGCAGGGTGTTTTCCTGTGCAGTTGATGCAGTTGAAAGGACTGACATTCCAATTCTGTATGGTTTTCCACATTTTGCACATGTTAGTGATCTAGTGCATTTATCTATATGATGTCTATATTTTTGGCATTTCTGGCATCTTAAAGATTTTGGAATGTAAGGGATTTTATAACTCCTTTTGAGAAATTGAGGGCTGAGAGAGGGTATGTCTTAAAGTTTAGTTTTTCAAATTGTTTCCATTTCAGTATTCTTTCTAATTGTTTTTGACTTGTTTGTATAATAATGATGCTGTTTGTAGCTTTTTTGATGTTCATTAGTTTGCAGTGTGTTTCTATTGTTTTTTGAATCAAGAATGGAGATTATTTAGTAGTTGGGGTTTCTTCTATTGATTCAAGAACAATGAATTGATAGACTTTTTATCAGTTTTTATGTTCACTTTCTGAAGATGATTCTGAGAGGGCTCTTTTTTTTTGTTTATGCTTGGGTTATATTTTCAAGAGCGATAAAGAAAGTCAATGAGTTTCCTTGACTATGCTCTCCACTCACCATGGAGCCCCACACAGGGATGTGCCTAGAGGAAAACCCATTCACCTAGTAATATCAGAGCTACATAGCCAGTATACTCATGCTGATGATGGACAGTTTAATTTTGTCCCTGGGTTTTCATTCCCAAGATAGATAATTAATCACCCAGGGACAGGAAGGAGTATAATAAATAATAAAAAAAGACTGCAATCAGATGTTCCTTTTTAATGAAGGCTTCTTGGACTAGGTTTTCTATGCAGACAAGTTGGTTTATGGTATTTCTTTGGTTCTGATGCCAGGTTGTAGGATTGAAAGGAGATTTGATTTAAGGAACCACATCAGTCTTAGATTGATCATCCTTTCAAGAGTTTTGCAAGAACAGCTAGTTAAAGCTATAGGTCTATAATTGTGTGCGGGATTGTTTTTTGAGGATAGAGATAGTTGTAGTTTAATTCCAAAGGAATGGGATGTTGACAGAAATTCAAATATTGTAGTATATATTAAAAAAATATTTCAGGGATATTGTTGGGATTTCTTTGAGGAGGGTGTAGGAGGATTTCACCTGGACCAGTGGCAGAGTTATTGAGTTTTGGAAGTTGGTTATAGCTTTCAGTATTGTAAGAGGTGAAGTTTATAATGTTCTATTCTTATTTGGTTGAGTTGAATTTGTTGGAATAGTTTTTTTGTGGATGATGCTTGAGCAAAATTTCCTGTTATCAGATTGGCTATGTTTTTTACTTGCAGAATTTGTGTTTTCTTGAGAGAGGTGATTTATTGAGGTGTTAATGTCTTTTTTTATTTGACATTTTTGTAAGCAAGTTCCTAATTATTTTTGAGTTGGTATTAGAGTTTATTTCTGCAGTGAAGATTCTCCAAGAGGATCTTTTTGATGGTATGTCAGGTTTTGGGTCTTAGTTGTGGATATTTATTTAGGTTTTCAGATGAGAGGTTTGTTTTGAATTCCCTGAAGGCTGCTTGATGTATTTTTACCATATCTTTGCACTCCTCTGTGAACTATGGTTTGTTGTCTTTTAGGGATGTGATGGTTTTGTTAGCTATGATAATAAGGGTGTTGGTAAAATGTATTACAGGTTTGTCTTGATTTGTTTTTGTTTCTGGGATTAGTGTAGTAAGACAGTTTTTTGTAGGATTGCCAGTTTTTTGGGTTTTCTTTTTTAAATTACATCAGGATTGGGGGGGGGGAGAATTATTTATGGTTCTGAATTTTCTATTATAGCGTTTACTATAATTATTAGATAGCAGTCACTGCCACAAGTTCTTTGTATATATCCTCCAGTTGATGAATCACTGAGAGTTTGATATTTCCAGTTATGGAGGCATTAAATAGTTGTTACTGATAATTTTTTCAGGGCTCTAGCTTCTTTTATTAGTTATTTTCCTACCCTCTATCATGTTGTGGCTATTCATTGAGATAAACTGTTTAGAGATTTATTCTATTAAGTTGATTAGCTCTTTTATATTCATGGGGGTCATGAAGTGGGATTCACAGTAAGCAAATGGTGATACTTTTGTATTCTTGGAAGCATAAGATGGGATTAATAGATTCCTTCTACCAAGGATATCTCCCTTTTGGAGTTAGCGGAGGGCATTCATTGTTCTATTTTTTTTTCGGGGGGGGGGGGTCCATTAGATCTGGTAATATAGTCTGGGATTGGTTGTCTTTTGGATCTGGTTCAACTGGGGGGGGGGCTTGGTTGTCAGGTTGGGAAAGCTTTTTCTAAGTGATTTATTAGTGTTTGAAGTTCTTTTATTAGTTATCATCTTGTAGTGGGTCATTCCTCAGTTTTGGTGTGGGTTGTTGGTGGGTTTGGCTACGTTTGCATATGTTGTTGATACTATCGAATTTTTGACTATATTTCTTGCCTCCAGCTCTTAGAGTGTTTTATTCCTGATATTCTTTTTTTCATACTTCACACACTATTGAATCAGCGGCATAGTTTTATTCACAATTCTGTGGTTGTTCACAGTCCACAAGGTCTGTTCTGCTTTCTTCACATCTTAAATGTTGGAGATCTGGTGCATTTTTCTCTGTGGCACCCAAATCTTTAGGAGTTGTGACATCTGAGTGGGTTTGGGATGAATGTTTCCATTTTAGTTATAGTATATCCTATTTTTATTTTGGTAGGAGTTTTTAGAATGTTGTGTGGTAATACATAACTGGCCAGGGCCATGCATCTGCAAAATAAAAAACCTTCCGCTGCAGGATTGTCAGACCCCATGTTGTGAATGGAAGTTCTCTGCATGTCCCGGACAATTCCCCATATAAAGAAACAAAGCGAAAACACAAAAGGTTGAATGTTTTCAAAGAGGAGAAGCTCGTGTGATCTTTTTTCAACTAAATCCCTTAACTAAAAAAAAATTACTACTCAGCTTATCTGCATATATCTTTACAGTCTGTATTTTTCTCAGCACATCTGTCTTGTGGCCGACTCACTTCTTCCAGATTTGTTTGTGTGTCTTAAACTATCTCTGTGTCTCTTCTTTGTGTTGGTCTTCCTCTCAGCTCTTGTAGCAGATTCCCTCTTTCTTCATTGTTTTTATATATATATGTATATTTGTTTTGATTATTTTGACATTTTTCTTGAAGATTCTTCAGGCATCAGAAACACCTTATTTGTGAAGATGAGTTTTTATCTCATCTAGAATGCAAAGGGAGAGATATGGAGTTCTCACAACACCCTTTGTAAGTTTAGTAAGTTGAGAGAGTATTCTTAGATTATACGAGGATTACTGTCATAGCAGAAGGTCTGAATAAGTTTTCTTTGTGACTTCCACCAGTAGAGTGTTGTTTACTAGTTTCTTAAGAGATTTTGGTTAGATTATGCGAGCCAAGTATCTTTACAATAATCAAAGAGGACAACTTGGTTAGGGGTATCTTCTGTTGATTCTAGTACAATGAATTCATGAAAGAAGGTCTGATCAGAGTTGTTATCAGTCACTTTCTAGATGTGGGTACTTTGAAGTTTAAAAAGTTGTGATTTTTTTTTTTTGTATCTATGGAAATTTTTAATGATTGACTGTGCTCACCACAAAGCCCTATAAAGGGAAATGTCAAGAGGGAAACCTATTCATCATTGCAAATCAGGGCTACAGAGTACAATCACTGACGAAAAGAACCAACAATTTGGGATCTCCAGGTTGGTTGGTTATTTTGTTTTACAGCGTATCAACCCTTTTCAGGTCATTTGATGCCGAATTAAATCTCAAACAATTCAGTTTAGTATGAGTATAGTTTTTGTTTACAAACAGTTAAGTGTCAAAACAGTTCTATTTCAAGCAATTCAGTTTAGCATAAGTACACAGTTTAGTTCTATTTAACCCATGTATAAGACCCTATCAGGTGCTGCCAGAGTGGACCTGGGAACAATGGCAATGAAGGGGTGCTCTGCATTTCCCAAAGCTCCAGCATTACTGGAACCTTACCATAAGATTGTTTAGTGTCTATCCAGGACACTTATAGGGGGGGTCTTACTCCTCTGCAGAGAAGCAGTCGGCATATTCTACAGCTTCAGCTGAATAGGCAATATGAAGAGATAAATGTAAAAAAAGTTTCATTTCAAACAATTCAGTTTAGTATAAGTAGCAGTTTAATTCTATTTGACCCATAGATAAAACCCTATCAGATCCATTCTGAACCAGAGGGGATCTGGGAGCGATGACAATGAAGGGGTACTTCAGATTCCCAAAAGCTCCAGCATTACTGGAACCTTACCATAAGATTGTTTAATGTCATATCCAGAACATATATTGTGGGAAGGAGGGGGTTTTACCCTTTTGCAGAGAAGCAGTCGGTGTATTCTATAACTCCAGCTGACTGGGCAATAGTAATAGAGAGGAAACATCGACCTTTCTTCAAAATGATTGACAAGAATTTTAAAAAAATAGAAAAGTTTGAAAGACTCCAGAATAGGGCTGGACATGACACCCCAATTCATCAGATCAGGCCTCTCTGAATGCCTGTCTAGCCCAGTAAGAGTCAAAGTGGAGTGTAGCAAGTCACATGGCCAATTAAGTAACTGGGTCATAGACTGCTCAGCTTCCAGAATCCCATCCTAAATCACAGGTTGCCACCCACAGTTAACAGGTGTCTCCATTCAGGGGTGGGGTCTTACCTCTCTACAAAGATGGAGTTAGAGAATTCTATTACCCCAGCTGACAGAGTGGGCTTATGAGAGATATAAAGCAAGGTTTTGTTTTTCATAAAATAAATGAAACTTTTTAAAATGACTAATTACAAATATTTTTAAAACAAAAATAATTTCTTTGAATCCATACAGGAAGAAAAATTAATACCATTAAAAGGTTATCAATAAAAAAAATAACTTCCCTAACCAAAGCATGCGTGTGTGTGTATATATATATATATATATATATATATATATATATATACACACACACACACACACACACACACACAGACGCAAATTAACCTGTTTCTTTTTTGGTTTTTTAATTCTTCCTTGAGGGAAAAGATAAAAGTGAGAATAAGTATAAGCAATATAAATAAGGGAGACCTGACAAGTGGACGTTTCATGGAGTATTGTAAGAATGATTACATACAGTCTAATATTCAAAATGTACTACAAAATACAGACAGGTGAATGGACTTCAAATGAAAAAAAAATAGGAAAACAAACCCAAAACACAATCCATGAGAGTTGAAGACAGCAAAGATAACTTACCTTTCGAGTGTACAGGTATCTGTCACTATCTGTCCATCCTTCACTGTCCATCTGGAGAGAAGAAAATGGAATTGCTGGAGGCAAAAATTGAGAAACATAGCCACCAACAACTTTACGAACCAAAGGCAAAGATTGGAGACAACTCTTATACAATGGCAAAGGAAGTAACCCCTTAAGAAAAAATCCCAAATTCAAAAGAATTTTTCAGTCAAGTAATTTTTGTGCTTTTATGCAGCTATCTTAACTGAAATAATAGTTGGTGGCTTGTGCTTTGGGTTTAGCTGAAGTCCAACCCCTGGAGTGCTAAATCAATGTCAATCAATATAAATTTAATTACCTTTGTCCCACAGTAGTTGTTGTGTGTGTGTGTGTGTCTATCTATATATATATATATATATATATATATATACATACATACATACACACACACACACTTATTTCAATAACTGAAGTACCTATCCACACCAAGTATGAAGTCAAGACTTGGATCACTGTTTTACAATCTTTGTTGTTAACTTTAAAAAATTACAATGAATGATTACAAATGGTAACTTACTATAAAAAGAAATTTACTATTTACATTTTTTTCATGAAGTTAATATTATTCTGTGAAAAATGCTATGAAGTTTTGTTGGTTGGGTTAATCTGTTAAAATTCAGTTTAAAGTCATACACAGGACACTCCTTTTTTGAGTAGGTGTGTCTTACCTCTCTGCAGAAAATACAGTCAGCATGTTCTAAACCTTGGTGGCAAGGGTGGTAAGTTTTGTAAGGAAATATTTTTTAATCTAATACGATGACTAATATTTTCTTAATTCAAGAGGATGACAAGAGATAAAACAATTTGAACATTTTGTTTTTGTTGGGATTGTTAGTCCTATAATAATACTACAACTTATAAAACTACTTGGTAATGTTTAATTAAATGGGAATAATTATCTCAGATATTTTATTCTTTTGAGTTTCTAAATTTAATTAGTTAATCTTGGAGCAACTCTCCCAACCTATGAGGAACAATTTCTTTTTTTAATACATTAAAACGTTTCCCAGGGTACAATAAGTAAGTATTCCAAATTTAATAGTTCTACAACTGTTTGGCAATAGACAGAGAGCAAACAATCTCTTCCCAACTAATATTATCTATATTACTATAATTATCATATGTATAAAAACTGTAACCCAGCAAAAACAGGACATTATAGCAAGATTTTTATTAGAGCAATACATTTAAAATAATCGAACTTTCAGAATAAAGCAGTTTCCAATTCAATTTACAATTGAATGATAATTTTATGGGTC